>JAJHUR010094274.1:0-17030 GCA_027495735.1 Lutjanus campechanus | reverse complement strand
CTGATTAACATGATACTGGTTATATGATAATGTATTTATTAAAAGAAAATATTAAAGGAGATTTGTAATATATTTACTGCAATAAATCATAATAATGCTGCAGCTGCGGCATCCCCATTTAAGATGAATGACTGTTTTGTACGTCTGTTTCGCATTAATCAGAGTTTAAATTAATGCAGAATTTTTGCTGAATGAGTTTGTGTCTGTTTTATGAGTTGTAAGAAACCATTAATTATCTTTTTGAAAGAGTAGATGTTTATAACTGTTAAATTGAGCAAAATGTTAATGGAGTTTGGCAGGCAGTGAGACAGGCAGCAGCTTAACTCGTCGTCCAGAGTGTGTTGTTTCAGAGCAGCGTGCTGAACTTTACATTAACAGACAGCTGATAGTTATAAACAGCTGATCAACCTACAGCGGAAGGCTTGCCACTGCTTGTTTTTGTCAATTTACGAGTCTGCGAGCATCATGCCCTCCTGCAGAGCTCCTGCCTGTCTCTGTCGTGTCTGGGGAGGAGGAGGCGGGGGGGAAGCAGCTTGCTTCAGATTGTATACTTAACAGGATTACAACCTATTTATGTATACTCTATGGCTCCAACTCACTATTTGGACTGCTGTACTCATTTTGGCACAGCGTAGTCTGCTTTTCTGTGAGATATTTCAGTAGCGAACACATAAAGTCACTCGTGTTTATCTGTCTGTGCCTCCATCTTTCTGTCGTTCAGCAGAAGAAACATGCAGTAAAAGCAGTCTGGCCTTTAAAAAACTCTCTCTGTACGTCTTCTTTTCTCCTTTGTGTCTGTCCTCTTTATCACTGCCTGTCTCTCTCTTCATCACTTCATCCCTCTCCGCAGTGCAGTATGAAGACGAGTCCCTGCATAATAAATGTGTCAGTCAGCAGCATTTGGTCCATTAAAGAACTCATGAAGCCCTCAGACTCTCTGCTGCTCCACTTCTGACTGCTCTCCTTTCTCTTTCTTTACTTTCTGCCTCTTTCTTTAGTTTGTCTTTCATTCTCCTCCTCTCTGTTCTCTCGTCTTTCCTGCTGTCGTTATCTGCTACTGTACTTCCTTCCTCTCCTCTCTACAAAATTCTCTCTCTCACACAGCAGGGAGGATCTTAATAAGGTCAAAAACAGGAAGTATCTCAGCTACACACTTTTACACAAACACAAGCAGCCTCACACACACAAAAATGCAAATGAAGGTGAGCGAGATTATGTTAGGACAGCCCAACTGTGTACAAATAACATTACATTTTTAAATTATGTCAATCCTTGTCATTCATGTCTATGCAGTGATGACCTTTGTTGCCATGGTGACCTCTGCTGTGGTGGTGGTAAGACTTCGGTTCAGTAAAATATTGTGGTTTGGGTTAAATAAGTTTTGGACTTTTGGTTTCACAAGGAACACAAACAGCTTAGTTTATAAGGCAGCTGTTTATCCAGCAGACACAGAGCCAGACTCATTCATCTGTAGTCCTGTTTTTCTGACCACCAGACAAGTGTAAGTCCAGTATTCACATTACAGCTCTTTGAAGTTCCCCTCAGCTCTGTACATTCACATACAGAGTTACATTTGTCACTCTGAGAGACAACTTTCACTTTACAGTGGGTCTCATGCAAGAACATTTTCATATTCTCATCTTAAATTTGTCTTACTTTTTTTTGCCACATCAGATTCAACAAACTTCAGATACCTGTGTACATGATCTACCTGTGCATATCTGAGCGCATGTGCATGAGACTTGTAAATTAACATAATTAACGGCCCAATAATACCATATAAGGCTGCGCTTCCTGCTCCATATGTCAGGAAGTGTTCATTCATGAAAATGACATCAAAGAGCAAAAAAGAAGAACTTTACGAGTTTGACGTCCTGCTTTCAGAGATCCACGAAGGAAATCTGTCATTTTAACAGCGTCAACAGTGGAATTAAAAGACCTGCTAAAGCAAAGAAACAGGAAAAGAGAGTGCTGTTAATGCCGTGTTACCGGAGGGTCAGACTGTCACCGAAATAAAGAAGAAAAGTTCTGATCTGAAAATGACTTCTGAAGAAAGGAGTGATCGATGACTGCAGCAAGAGAAGAGGGTTAAGTTTTCATCACGGCGACAGAGGAGAGAATAAGTGAGGATGTTGGATAGAGACTTCATAATCCTGCATGTGAAGATATACGGCCAATACACCCGAAAGCAGGTAATAATAGATCACTTAATGAATGATGATATGCTTCATATGTAAATTTACAATTATATTATAATTTGAAATGTAGTCAAACAGGATAATGTTGATATAATTTGAAGTGTAATGTATTTTTCAAACTCAAAATGTTTCCAAAGTAAAGAAATATACAGTCATTAGTGAAAAACTTTGGTTTGGATACCTGCAGACTGACTACAGACTGCAGGTCTGGACCACTCAGAAACTGTGTGTTTGAAAGAAAACTCAAAATGCGAGAAAACTGGAGACAAATTGACAAATTCTCTTAAATGACCCGTATGCACCACTTAAGAACAAATCTGTTTGAACTGGTGGTTCTTGCATGAGACCCAATGTTCATATAAATATATTAATTTGAGCAGATCTGAAGAGATTTTTATGGGAGAAACAGCAAAACACTTGGCTATTTTCCCTTAACTCTACTAAACGTCCTCCTTTTTGTCTGAAATGTGATTTTCTCATGACAAAGACATCACTGAGTGATCAACCCAAACTGACACATCCTTCATAAGCAGGTAATAACAGGTGACATAAACACAGCGTCCGTGTTTCTCCTCAGTTGAACTGTTGCTTATTTTCACCTCCTCTCCTTTCGTCCCTCGGACACCAAATTCGAGGTGAATTGCAGCTTTATTGAATTCTTGCTAAAGCGAGATGATATTAGCATTAAGCCTGTACTCTATTTACCACCTCAGTAATAAAGCTTATTAATTTCCAGTTCCCAGCGAGACCGAAGGTTTAAACAGGGATTTGAGTAAAGCCCACCGCGCACACACAGCCACATCAGGATTTTTTGGGGAAGCTTAGCGTTGTGTTATTTCATCTCTGACCAGAGACTCTGTGTGTGTGTGTGTGTGTGTGTGTGTGAGTCACTAAGCCTTCTCCCATGTAATGAGAAATTGATTTTTGTCATTCTGTTATTTATGCTTGTCGCTCATAACTTTTGTCCACCTGTGAGTGTCATGGAAAGATGGACAGATAAGAGGTCAGCACTTTTTTCAAAAAATTTATCATTTATCTTACTTTTTTCATGGTTTTTATTCATCTCTAAATTGTCTGGGAAGGAAAAAATATTAATTTCTTTTCATCCTTCTCTTTTTTTGTTTGAATGGAGGACAAGGAGACTTATTTTAACTTGCATACGTCAGTTCACTTAGATATAAAGTAGGGCCTTTATATCTAAGTACGGCATTAAATTTATATCACTGTATATTTCTTTTTCTTAAAATGTCAATATAGCAAGGTTGCTGCATGGCAGCAATAGCTGTATTATTTTAACTATATTACTAAGGCATTTTAAGAACTTTTATGTGCAAAACTGGATTAATAAATAGAAAACAGTATTACCACCCATTATAACCACTGTTGCCCGGCATGATTTGCAGATTATCATTTTCTGTTTGTTGTCTGACTTTTAAAGCTGAACCATGTCTATTTTACCAACTCATCCTCTTCTTTGTTGTGTGCACAGTTGTTACAAACAGGATTGAAGAAAAACAAAAGAAGATACACATTGTCATGTTATTGGAGAAATATATAACATTACGATATCAGATGACACCAAACTGGATGAAGCTGCTTGTGTTTCTGGACTGTTAGCAGCATTGGAAAGAGGAAGAGGAGAGAAAGCCTTCTATCATGGAGTGCAAGTGCTCCCAGATTATCAGTGTTTTGTATGTTTTCTACTGATCATGTGTACTTAAACACAAACTAAAACAAACTGTAACCATGTTGCTATATTCTACACAGTTTTATATTGTTTCTTTGCAGATGATAAAGAAACATCGAACCCCCCTCGTTCGCGAAATAGATAAAACACACTACTATAGTTCCTTTAAGTGTTCAGAAGACATGTAAAAGTATGTTGTTTTTTTTCCAGCATATGGGACCTTTAGACCTCACTTGTTCTACCCCACATACAAGACACACTGTACAGAAGGAGGTAAGACATGCAGGCCTGAGGACATATGTATGTACAGTACAAGGGCAGACAGTAAGTGTGCATTATTAAAGATCCCGGCGGCCTCTGAATACATTCCAGGGGAAAAAAGTAAAGCATTTTCCCATCACTTATACTATCTCCTTTTTTTTCCAGCTTTGTTTACAACAAGAACATGTGCAGCCACAAGGATATTTTAAGAGCACAAACGTTTTTACTCTGATGTTTTGAAGGAAATCTCATGAGCTGGTGAACTCGTGATTCAAGAAGTTTCAGGAGACCTTGATGTCTTACGCAGGAGCATTTATTGAAGCTCAATGGAGGAGAATAAAGACGCAGTGTAACTGCCACCCAATTCTGGAGATGTCCTCCTGTCGAGGATTTTTCAACCTCGGTATGTGCTTTACCAGATACCAAACAGGCCGGCACAGAATTGGAGTACAAGGCGCTGCATGTGACATGCAAATGTCACTTAATTTCCCAAACGTTCCTTGTCGCTCTGGGGAGTCGGAGACAGTTTTATCAGGACAGCTGCACTGGCTGGCCCAGAGACAGAAAGGAGGCAGAGAGAGTTGAAATATACTTTTAGGATTTCTAACTGACCCCAAATGTGACCTGGTCTTATTACCTTTAACTTAAAGGAGGAAAATCTCCTCACAGATTTAACTAATCTCTATGATCATATTCATCAGAACAGTGAAATATACACTGAAGACTGGCTGCATTGGAGATCGCTGATATGACTGAGCTCCCAACAACAAATCATGCAGGGAATACGTAGGAGCTGGATTCAGCTGTGCCTCATCTTCAACAAACAAGTGGTAATTAAGTTGTTTATGTGGGAAAAAAACGGAGAAAGTAAATCTTATTTGTTACATTTCAGTTTACCCAGGGATAACTTACTGGGATTTTGTCGTCTTAATTCACATTCTCAAAGCTATAATCAATCGTAATTTGAAGTTAAATGTCTTGTGGGATGTGGAGGGTTTTTCAGTTTCACCCAGTAAGCAGTGATTTAGTGATTTGGTCAAGAAGAGAAAAAGCTTTTTGTTTTCTAGCTTACATATAAAAGTGTCAAGAGCATTTCAGTGATTATACTTTATTATTATTTACAACCCATCTCACACTAAAATAAAATCATTTTAACCTGTAAATCAGCAAAACCCTGCGTACTGGGAGGCTGAGGTAGGTTTTTTTTTTTCCAGTCGTAGACACCCCTCTGATCTCAGCTCATTTTTACTCCCAGTGTGTCAAATATTCCAGCTTGGTCAGTGCCCCTGTGCTTCAAACTATGACGCTGTAGGTACTCTTCTACCATCATTTCTGGAGGCACCCATCTAGAGTTATGTTTTGATGTGCCGTTTAAGTCAGGTGATGTAGTATAAAGAGCAAGAAAGTCCACGTATGAAAGATGTGTGGTGGATGGATACGTCAAACAAAAACAGGACTTTCACCCACGAGATAAGGGTGTTCTGTGTGAAACTAAGAGACAAAGTTCACTTCTTATTAACATGGTACAAAATACAAGATTTATTTATTTATCATTATACACCAGGGTTCTATGGCAATCTTTTTTTTCGTTAAAGAGGGGACTATATCTAAATACAACAGTCATAAGTATTTGTTGAAGAGATGAAGATAAAACAAACTATTTTATCATGAGGAGTGTTGAAGCCAGAATACCTTCACCAATGCTCTTCTGCAAAAGAAAAACTCAAAGCACCGAAACTCTGCCTGCGCAAGTTTCCTCAAGAAATCTACTTGCTTCCAAGCCCTGTCCAAAGTTGTACCCAAATGTTGCATGGTACTTATAGCTAACTAGACCACAGAGTCCTGCATGTGCAGAACTGACACTAGATTGGTACCTAAAGTGTCATAGTTTGAAGAGTAGGGGCACCAACCAAGCTGCTGTATTTGACAAGTCGTGAGTGAGAACGTGTTGGGACCGTCAGATTATTGAAGCTCTACAAACTACATTCACAAAACCTCTGGCTGTGTTCTGAAAGTACTGTTTGATTTTGCCAGCAGAGTCAGTCACAATATAAACACCACTGAGCAGTTTTTTACACATTACACCAAAAAACAGAAAACACAGTGTTCAGGGCATGTGGCAACAAGAACACATCTAGAATTTTAAGAACTATATAAAATGCCTATTCACAGCTTAGTACTAAAAATACAGTATACTATTCTTCAATCAGCCTCAGTATCACATCTTTGTACTGGGTCAGGCCAGAGGACCTCGCCTACATCACAAGCAATGTTCTGCTTTGTTGGACAACGAGGGGAAAACCTTCAGTTCCAGATCAAGACTTGACAAAACTCCACATCAATCACCGCAGGCCAAGGCACCTGTAGAATTTTTTCCTGGAGCAGGGGTTTCGACCACAGACCAATCTGGCATTTACTGAATTAATGAACCACTGGTTGATGTTGAACTCATGTACCCAAATCTATTCAAGACAGTTGGTTACTGTAATTTGGGACCTGTGAGGAGTGGGTGTTGACATTGGTAAATAAGGCTTGGCATTGTGGTTGGCGATGCTTGTGTAAATGCTGACAGTTGTGTTATAGTTGTGTTCAGCGTCTGTTACCATTCTGCAACACAACTGCATCATGTGTTTTAGAGAGTCAAATTGTCTTTGGGCTTTTGAAAAAAGAGTGAATGCTTCAGTAAATGGGTTTAGGAAACTGAGCATTTGGTTCAGAGAATGAGGTTTAGTGTTTTAGCAATTGTGAAAAAACTGTAAAATCCTAAAGTGTGCAGAGTTGGCACACAGCTGTACACAGCTGGAGCAACATTTTCAGCATGGGAATCCGAGAATACTAAAACATGCAAATATAATTCTGAATAAATGAAAGAAGAGTGGACATGACGGGACAATACAAGCAGAAACTCCAGTCCAATGAAAACTGAACCCACGAGGCCTGAAATAATATCGAGGGATGAGTGAGACTAATTTGATTTGCTCCTGCCTTTGTTCACCTTGTTCTCTGATCCATGGCTGCAGCTGGCTGGACGAGCACCAGGGTTTTAATCTTCAGGCCGAGGTTTGAAGAAATGGTGTTCATCTGGCAGCTCAGATGGTGAAGCGAGCGGCCCAGGCACAGAGGCTGAGTTCTCAGTCCTCAGCAGAGATTGTAGCTTTGATTCCAGCCTGTGGCCATTTGCTGTGTTCCTCCCCCATTTCCTGCCTATCTACAAGCTGTCCTGTTAAACAAAGGCTAAAGGCCCCCAAAAATAATCTTCAAATCTTCAATCTTCAATCTTCAAACACACATGACCAGAGAGTACCAACAGCGGGCGTACTGGAACTTTTGTCTGTTGTCCAAGTAACATGATGTTAAACATGATTAATGTCTTGAAATACAGTTTAGTTCAGTTTAGGCAACAAAACTTCTTGGTTAGGTTGAGGAAAAGATCATGGTTTGGGTTCCTATATCACACAAGTCCTGTGTTTGACTTGTCTGTCCACCCCAGCCGCCCTCCCCCCTATGAGGACTTTTTCACTCTCACTGGAGCTCAGCTGTGACCGCCTACTGTTTCAACAGTTCCGCCTTTAGTTTCACTGCACTGACAATTCAGAAAGTCCTTCTATAAAGAGTTTTAATCCTGGAATCAAGCCATCCAACTACGAGATGAATCCTGACCTTAAAACATTTGATTCAGAGCAAAAAAGAAGTGAAAACTGATAAAAAGACAAAGGTAGAAGACTTTGATAATGTCAACAGTTAAAGAGTAGTTCCTTCCCTATTCCCTGTGTTGTGTGTGTGTGTGTGTGTGTGTGTGTGTGTGTGTGTGTGTGTATGTATATATACTGTGTATATATATATATATATATATACTTCCAGAAAGTTAAGAAAAGAGAAGTAAATGGATCACTGCAATTCACAGAAACAACTGAAATCCTGTATTTGTGTATTTGTACCATTTTGTGTCATGTGTGTAGGATTTTTGTTATATACTGAATTAACCAATATTATCAGCTAAATATTTAGCTTCTTTCATTTATATTCCATGTAACTGAGTATTTTGTTCTGGAAATGTGCTTCACTTTGTGCATCCGTACTCTGGACAAAGCTGTAAACGTTGATGCTGCTGGATGCGAATGACCACATACAACCAGAATATCCTTTCATGTTCTTGTCACTTTAATTTCACCAACAAATCCCGCCTTGAAGTATAACCAAGTGTCTGTGCTTTTGTTTGCCTTCAGGCTTTACTTTGTGCACTTCTCAGGTGTCAAAATCAGCTTCGGGAATGTCAAGAAACCCAATTTCTGGACCCATGTCAATGTCCATGGACCACTGTGTCTTTGTTAAGTTATAAGGATCACTGTCATGTCCAGCTGCATTTAATTTAAGCCAATAATCATTTGTTTTACTCCTGGTTTCACAGTCCCCCTTACTAAGGCAGCCATGTTGCAGGATGTTTTTCCACTCAGCCTGACTGAAGGGGACGTGTCAGTGCAACCCTCTATTGCCCCAGGTGCTAGCAAAGCAGAGAAAAGATCAGCCATGAGTGAGATGGTGCATTCAGGTGTCTGGTGGACATTGAGGGTCATTTATGCACAGTGATATTCCAGTCTTTATCAGCTTTTTGTGGTATCCTAGTTATGCGTTTGTGAATGTATCATATCCTGGTTTCAGATGCTTGGATAAGCCCTTTTCTCAGGTTTGAGAAACCCAAATATGTCAGCTGGATTACAAACAGAATTTATGTTGACCGTTCCACTGTAAACAGGCTGTATATATTGTACTACTTAAGATGAGATTCTCCAGAGGGGAAATTCAGGTGTTATAGTGGTACAAAGGCAGAAAAAAGTACAGATAAATTTAAAAAAAAAAAACAGTTAGAAAGATGTAAAATGAAAACAAGAGTAAAATAACATAAATTCCAAATTATAATAGCAACTAGGCAATAACAGTACATATACGGTAAGCACAGCTTGTGTTGTGATCAAACTAATAGTTCTCACAACTTCATGTCCAACAAACCTGTTGACTACATGACCTTCCTTGTAAAAAGTTGACAAAGCTGACTTTAAAGTATTATGAGTCCTTCATACTTTTGCGTCTTCAAGTCCCATATTAATTTTTTCCTCTGTGAAAAATAGATCAGACATCAGGTGAAGTGAGTAATGTGTTTTTCAGTTTTTTCACACATCGACTGCTTAGGAAAGATCAGTATGCAGGAGAAAAGACGTGTCTCGTGTGAGGTTAAACACTGCGTTGGGAGACGTTCAGCTGCTGCGTGAATGTGCCTTTGAGATCAGGAGAGCTCAAGACTCTTTTGAGGGCGCCGGTGTAATTTCACACTCTGTATGCACACAGACAAAAAGCCAAAATGAGCCAATTTGTCAAGAATTGCTGACAATGAAAGTGGGAATTAGAATCATAAATGTGTTTGAGTGTTGCTGCACGGGGCACAGAGAGAATAGGACATTAGACCGCGGGGAGTTAAAGAGACTTACTGTACACCACAGGGACGGGGAAGTTGGAGGCAGACCACACAGGGAGTGACTGATGAGGGTCTTACACTACCGGAGGAAAGGCAGAAAGCTCTTCTCTAAAGGGCTCTTTGTTGAAGGAGGTTAAGGTATGACACATCGGGATCTGGTCTGTGTTCGGGAGGTGAGTGATTACTGCTGTACTCTGCAGGGGATAAAAGTGCAGAGCTGCACAGTGGGGAGATTAGCCTTTAGTGAGGAGGCCCTGAGCGCTTTTGATAAGTTTCTTTCCTCTGGTTTTTACATTTTTCTGGCCCTCCTGGGGGAAGTAAAGGAACATGTCTGGTCCTCTGTAGGCTCACTGTCCAGCTTCTGATTCTTTACAAGTAGTTCTGCATTCTAAGTATTACTTTTTAAAGGCTGCTTTAAGTGATGATGTGATGTAAGATATATCCTACGCTTAAGATAAAAATTAACCTCATTCTAAAGTATTTAAACTATGGTGGGTAGAGGTTTGTTTCTGTCCCAGGTGGCATCATTAGTTGTGAACACTGGAGATAAACATTGCAGAAAATCTACTAATCGCTCCAATCGTGGCGTCTCAAGGTCCCTGAAAACACCTTCTTAAACTACTTGTAAACAAAATGCTGCATGCAGTGTGTAACCAGTGACATTATGACCAAGTCTGTGGCTCTGCAGAACTTTTTAGCTCTCTTAGCTCATAGTTTTGGTTTTGCTGCACTAGTGTCAGCTAGTGACAACAGCTAGTGTGACTAGCTGTTGAGGAAAGTGGAACATTTGGCAACTCAGATGTTCATTTCCACAGTTAGTTAGTTGGTGGGGACCAACCTAGAGCTAAAAGGAGAGTAACCCGGGATTTACACCAGGCACGGCTGCGTCATACTTGCGACTTCAATTCACACCAGCAGCGTTTCAGAAGCGGAGCGTCTCAGAAGCAGAGCAGTTGTTGACTTCTTTACTTCGTCGTTTTTGGTCATTTTTCCTTGATTTTTGTGCTTCTACCATGGGTAAGAGGTCTATGTAGTTATGTGGTCTCTTTTTTTGTATGTTTTAACTGTGTTTAATGTTGTTGTTTTCTTCTTTATTGTGCTGTAGTCTTCATAGTCATGGATCAAAGTTTTAGAGCTTTGTTTAATTAAAAAATACATCTCTAAAATCATCTCAATATTATGAAACATAACTTTTGTCGCCGGGTATGACGTGATGTTGAATGAATGAAGTGAAATACGATCCGTCGTCGACATGAGATGTTTTATTTTGAAAATTGACCAGCTTCACTATGCTTTTCGTGTCGGGACTTCCTGTCTGGTTTGATCTCATCTGCGCAGCTTGACACGCCATCCGTCAAAAATAGACTTGCTGCGTATTCTCTGTGGAGCGCTGAGCCGCTTCTGGGACGCTGCTGACACGCGCCGCGGCGCATCTGGTGTAAACTTGAGCATTGACTAGAATGGCTGCGTATCACTCTGGGTGCCGTGGCGCAGCCGCGCCTGGTGTAAATTAGGGGTAAATGTTAGACTTGGATTCAAGAGGTGAATGCAAATGAATCCAATTAAATGATGATATCGCTCTGTGTTTCTGGATGTGTGCATGGGTAATTGTGAAAGTTCTAGTCTGCCCTATCCTGTTTCTATAATGCCCACTGACTGACAAAGGAAAAAAACAATCACTCAACTGGAAGAATCTCAGGAGCAGCCCAACAGTGTGGCTGTGAGTCTCTCAATTAAAGACAAATATTGGTCTGGGTGGGTGGTCGCTTGATGATTTATGAACACATGTGGTTTTGCAAATGGGGAAACCATGTCTGTGTAGCCTCAGTGCTGCTGGAGTTCAGGGCTCCATTACTGCGAGGGTTCATGGGGAACATGTTGGAGCAGCTCTGATGGCCACTCAGTCTCCTAACTGACCCAGACGCAGACATGAGGAAGACAAAAATGATCATGTCGTATGTCTCTCTGTATTTCCATCCATTTTTATATCAGTCTCTTAAGGGCAAAAGATACCAGCACATTTTAAATGACAAGTCATTTGAAATGCATCATTTAAGGCCCCTAGTACACATTGCATCATATATCATGCACACAGAGGAAGTACAATAGCTGGGATATTTGCTGATCCCAGGAGAGAATATGATAAAAATGGTTGACTTTTCCAGAGAGTATACTTGCACTGCACTCAGAAATAGGACAGTGGCTATGCTTACACAACCACCAGTCATAACACAGTGAAGTATTTAGACTTTAAAAGCTGTGCATTAAGAAAATATGTGGCTCTGTGGGTATCTGGATGTCAGCAGGTTTTTCACAGTCAAGGTTGCTGGATTCATATTCAGAGGTGGAGAGTGTGTGTGTGGGGCGGAATTTAAAGGTAGAGTCAGTAGGATTTGTCTGACCTGTTCATAAATACATCAGGACAAAAAATACCAACATTTTGGATTGATGAAAAGTCCAGAGTGGTTTTGGGTGACAGAGCCGATCCGCACATCTCTAATACAATGTTTTTTTTTTGTAATCCATGTAATAGTTGTTGGCAATGGCATACATAGAGCTGTTCTGCTAGCATGGCTAATAAAAAAATCTTAAATATTCTTTAGTTGAGTTAACAAAAATCAAATGACAACAGTGAAAGTGAACCAGCAGCTCAGAAAGAAAGCATAATACAGACACTGGTAGGGGCTGAAGCTTTGTGCGTGGTCTTAAAGAATTATTTCTGCTAAAGTAACAGCTGAAAAGGTTGGAACACAGACAGGAGGGGATGTTTTGCTCCTTGCTAAAAGCCTCTCTGCGGTCAGCTTAGGGAAACGAACAATCTCCCCTCCCATCAAGCTTGACCAAGTAATTTTTTAATTAATCCTCCCAGTGTGCACCGATCTTAATGCAGCTATCACCTCCTCTCAGCTTAATGGAAACGGTTAAAGGCTTGTTTGACTGTGAGACCTCAGACCACAGGGCCTCTCAGCACCATAAACCGCTCACCTCAACACGCTACATTCAGACCTTTTAGCTCCTAAACCCATTTAAGACCACAGTGATTTCATTTTTTCCACCCGCTAAACCTGTTGTACACCACACGCTTTACCCCCGCCACTCACTTATGTGCACAAGCTGTTCAAAACCCATTTAAAACCACATGGTTCCGTCTCCTTTTCATTCATATATTTATATCAGCTGAAAGAGTGATTTACACATCAAGCGGTCTCAGAGAGGCAATCTAATTGGTCAAAGGCTCGTTCCAGCCATGCTGATAACCTCTCTAAAGTATTCACAGCTAAGGTTATTGGTTGTTATGTTTCATCTTGTGCTAAGTAATGAGCTGATTAGCACTGTTCCTCGCGCTCTCCTGCGGTTTATTATTTATGTACAAAGTCAGTACACACATACTAATGACTGTTGAATAAAAACCCTTGATGTTAAATTATTGGTCCTTTTTTTCCTTTTTATTTTCTTCTGCTTTTGATTGACTGCAATAAACCCATTTCAAATATTTATTTTATTGGGCTGTTTCTCTGAAATAGCTCCAGGGTTTCAGCTAAAGGTACAGGTTTAGTTCTCATCCCAGGTTTTACATCTAACATATGATAAAAGCCTAAATTCACAGTAAGATGTGTAAAGAAACAGCAGGTTTGACAGCTTTTAGTAAGCCTGCTCAGGGAGAGTACAAGTGCATTTATTTTAAATTATTCTGAATTAACAGAAGGATTTATAGAGGGAAAAAGTATCCAGAATTTAAATGCATCCATACAGTGTTTTTGTATCCTGGCCAAGTTTCTTTTAACACCGTCCAACTACAGTAGGAGCCTGTTTATTGTTTTTGATTTTCACATTTTGTTCACATAGATTTTGTCAGTAAATACCTCAGGCATGAATTTTTAAGCTTTTTCGTGTTTTTGAAAGGCGGTTGCAAACAAGTGGTTGTGTGGACGATTAAACATTAACGCTTGTCACTTCGTGGGGGTGACGCTGTGGTGTAGTTTGATTGTAGCCTAACTTGCTCAAAATGACAATGCTAAGGTTGAGCAGGTGTAGTATTTATCAAGTTTGCCGTCTTACTTTAGCGTGCTAGAATGCTAACATTTGCTCATTAACACTAGAGCGCTACAGCCAAAGCTGATAGAAATGTCATCGTATTGGGAATGTAAATGTGTGTGTTATTGTGCCTTTGGGTGTTTTTTCATAACTTAAGTATTACACACATAGAAATTCTATCCTCTGATGGTGTGAGATTAAAAGTTAAGACCAGAGAGGTGGACGTCTGTATCAAATTTATGTAAGCCTGTTCCAACTGCGACAGCACATCTTGAGACCATCTCTGAATAAGTGAATTGCATTCTGAAACTGGGGAACCCATTCATAAAAAATACCAGATCTCACATAAAGTTGCTTGAATGCACAGCAGCATTATGTGTTTTATGTATTTGCAGGGAATTTAAATGCAGTCCACATGATATTGTTATGCTGCAAACTGTTGGTCTGTCTGGGCCATCATGCCAAGAGGGTTTCTTGAGCATTCCTCGTTGTGACACAAAGTACCAACAGGGTTGATGAACCAAAGGCGTCACCATCATCAAAGAACAATCTGGAGCCTCCCTGCAGCCACAGTCTGAGGAGCCCCTCGACATTTATTTAAAAAAAAAGCCCCTTTACTTTTTAAAGTTTGAAAAGGACAGTGTTACATCAGTGCAATAAAGAAAAGTCTTCTGAGGGTCTCATGCATAATAACAAAAAGGAGTCTGTCTCAATAATTCAACATTAAACAGCTTCAAGGACCTCATGTGGCATCTCAGGGACCAAATCTGTGGGTTTAGTGCCCTGATGTTCGTCTGTTTGTGTTGAAAATCTGGCTGGGAGTGACCCTCTGTGAAATACCACCGGCCCTTACAGGACTGTGCCCCATGTAATGCATTAAGCTTTGCCCCATGGTCTTTGTCAGTGCCAAGTTGAACATGTCTGCTGCTTGTGAGCTAATGGGGAAACCATGTCTGTGTTGCCTCAGTGCTGCTGGAGTTCAGGGCTCCATTACTGCGAGGGTTCATTGGGAACATGTTGGAGCAGCTCTGATGGCCACTCAGCCTCCTAACTGACCCAGACGCAGACACGAGGAAGACAAAAATGATCATGTTGTATGTCTCTCTGTATTTCCATCAATTTTTATATCAGTCTCTTAAGGGCAAAAGATACCAGCACATTTTAAATGACAAGTCGATTGAAATGCATCATTTAAAGCCCCGAGTACACATTGCATCATATATCATGCACACAGAGGAAGTACAATAGCTGGGATATTTGCTGATCCCAGGAGAGAATATGATAAAAATGGTTGACTTTTCCAGAGAGTATACTTGCACTGCACTCAGAAATAGGACAGTGGCTATGCTTACACATCCACCAGTCATAACACAGTGAAGTATTTAGAGTGTAAAGTAGTCACACTTTAAAAGCTGTGCATTAAGAAAATATGTGGCTCTGTGGGTATCTGGATGTCAGCAGGTTTTTCATTGTCAAGGTTGCTGGATTCATATTCAGAGGTGGAGAGTGTGTGTGTGGGGGGGAACTTAAAGGTAGAGTCAGTAGGATTTGTCTGACCTGTTCATAAATACATCAGGACATAAAATAACAACATTTTGGATTGATGAGAAGTCCAGAGTGCTGCAAAACAATGAGAGAAAAAAGAAAATAGAGGCAGGGGGCAGGGTCTCTGCAGATACACACACACACCTTTACTAGGTCATGAGTGATGATTTAAAGAGATTATGTTTATGGTCGGTACAATTAGGGACAAAAGCTTTCTCACCAGTTGGAAAAATGCAGATTTTTGGGTCAGTGGTTAAACATAGATTTAGGGCTGCAATTAACAGGAACAAACACAAGTCTTCACCTGCTCCCACCATCTGACAAACTTGCTTTGCTCACTTCAGAGCTTCTGCTTTACGCTTCCAGAGATTGTGTTCACAAGGAAATAATGGCTGACAGTGAGGTAGATTGACTAAGTGTTCACTCTTTTATTGCATTAAAATGTAAATCTTCTTCCCATTTTACATTAGCCTGCCTTATTTTACTTCATGTCTTGGTAAGTAAGTAGACAGGAATGATTGAAACATCTATTAACCGTACATGTTCCAATGTAGGGGCATTTGTGGGTCTACAGTGATTTGCAACATAAAGGAATGTGGGACAGGAGTGCACCGTGGGTACCGATGGCCCCTTGGATCCCCTATTTGTGGTGCTCTCATGCTCACATGCTCTCTACCTCAAAGAGTAACCTCAAACTGGGCTGAAAAGTGTTGATGGGTGTGGTTGGCGGTGGTCAGAAGTGTTGTTAATGATGTCACAGGATCCTGGAGTGCACTTCCACATCTCTGCAGCAAAATGAGAAGTTTAATCACTAGAAGTCAGCAAAAAACAGATTTTCAGAAGTATTAAGTGGTGCAGCCATAGTCATTGTACTTTTTTAGGGCTTACATGTTGATGCTATGACGATGACCACATGCGCTAATTACAGACAATGTCTGACCGATCACTAAGCCGTCCCTCCAAACAACAACTGTCCAATCATAGATTTGCAACCATTACTATAGGGTTACTATACGTTACTTATTCAGATGTGGTCTGGTGCAGAATCAAAATTGAGATGATGACAACGCTTCTCTCTCTTTGGCTCACTGTATCTGGTCTAAGTTAGCTAAGCTTAGCTCTTCTTGCAGCGACTGCGATCCAGCTGGGTGACTGTCTCAAGGTCTGCCACACTTAATCAATTCCGTGTGCTTCCATTTCCAACGTCAATGAGTGTCTTCCTGTTGTCGATCATATACAAATCCTGTATTTTACCGTCTGACTGATGTTAGCTTGGATGTAGCTTTAACCTCTGACTTTTAGCATTAAAGTTATTACCCTTTAACAAGGTTCTCATTTTAAAATGTGTCAGATGGAAACATTAAAAAGTCATCTGGAGATGGATTTGTCAGCTGACTAAAGGAGCGTTAGTATCAGCTTACAGCTACACTGAACAAATCTACTAGCGAGACAAAATCCAGTCAGCTAGAAATGAGAAGCTGCTTCTGTTTATTTTTCTGTGGAATCAAAGACATAGTTTTATATTTAAAAAAAGTGTTAAATCTGCTGCCGTTATCACTGTAAACCGCACATGTGCAGTACACAAATCAAAAACTTGACAGACGTAGTAACAATAAGGAAAGTGAGGTTTAATGAGGGACCATTTAGCGAGTTAAATCTCACCAAAATACCAGCATGAAAGTAATTTTGTTGATTTTGTACATGTGACATCTATTGCATGTCCATTCATCCATCCTGGGGGAGGAATCCTTCCTCTCTGACTCCTCCTGAGGTTTCTTCTATTTTTGCCCTCTTAAAAGTTCTTTTTCTTTCTTTTTTTTTTTTGGGGGGGGGG
>JAJHUR010094273.1:0-23218 GCA_027495735.1 Lutjanus campechanus | reverse complement strand
GTGTGACCGTGTGACCAGCGGGGCTGGAGATACTGACGCACAATGTGGTATTACGAGACGGGATAGGTCGGCACTAGCTGGTTAGCGTGCTAGCTTCAATAAATATCTCTGCAACACCATTCATATACATCTTTGACATAATGTCAAAACCGATGTATTTCTTCACATTCTGTTGATAATTTTTGCTAATTTTGAATGTTTTAAACTAAAATTGTTGAATATGAAGCTACAGCCAGAAGATGGCTAGCTTAGCTTAGCATAAAGACTAGGAGCAGGGGGAAAAAGCTGGCCTGGCTGTCTCCAAAGATCAGTATCTGCCAACTAACACATCTAAAGCTTACTAATTAATAAGTTAAATCTGTATATTTTTTAGGGTTATGAGCCAAGAAAGAGTCCAGATGTATTCTAGGGTAAATTTGATATTTCCCAACCCTATTTTCCCATGTTTTTGTGTCTATTTGTCAAAACAAACCCTTAATGCAGCATGTTAGATGTGAAAATATTGGGAGAGGAGCGAGAGGGAGGTTGGGCAATATAGCAGCACCTACACCTACTACATCTTATTTGTCACATACAGACCCCACCCTTCAGTGCCTGATACTAAAGAACAGGGTATTCTTTAGCAGCTGTATTAGAGGCCTTTTTCACACGCACTTAATGCTGTGAAATGGTCGCAGACTTTCTTCTTCTCTATACTTTGTCAAGAGCCTGTTGCTTCTTACACAGATGTGGACGGGTTTACATTGAAGTCACATGGAAAGCCTGGTGCATCTCTTTCAGCTGCTAACAGGTGCTGTGCTCGTATGTATGAGTTGCTGGGGTGGTGAGTTGGAATGTGACAATTTGGGAATATTGTTTGTTCACATTTAATGACCTCTTGTGGTTGCAATGATTCACAATTTTTGAAAAACCCCGAAAAACCTAAGTCATTGACTGCTCTGTTTTGTTCTGTCTGCTGACCTCTAGACTCCTCTTAACCTGCTGGTTGAGGCTGCAAGTCATCAACAACTGCTAGGCTAAAAACAAGGCTTAACTAGTCTATTACAGGACACATTTTGGCATATTGTGGCTCCAAAACTGACATCCTTTGCAGATTAATTCCATACCCAATATGTTATGATCCAGACGCGGTAAGAAACTGATAAATCCCCTTTTTCTTAGCTTAGCTGCCATTTTCACTATGTATCTGGGTGGTTGCCATACTGGAGCGTTCAAGGTGCACCAGTAAACAAAGACAAGCTGCAGACTTTGTTATAAAACTGAAAAATTAAACATGATAGTGATTAATTAAACCACCACTGTAACTGAATTCAGTTACTGGCAGCGATCTAATCAGCTCTACAACAAAGCAATAACCTTCTAAATAGCAACAACTTCCTTAATAGGCAACATTGAGAGTAAATTATTTAGAAATTTAGCTTTGTGAGTTTAAATTTATCGTCCTGTTTATTGTTTCTATATTTATTGTTAGATGAACACAGGACGCTGGGTTACAAACTATGCATCTTAAAGAAAAAACTTTGTGCCAAAATTTCACAAATATTCAAAACTTCTGCAGTTGTAGAGGCATTGCAGTAGGTGCTTCATCATCTGTTGCCTGGTGGAGATCTGCACTGCACTCAGTGACCTCTTCTAGTTTTTTATTTCTTGTATTTGATCTATGAGTCATCAGTGACGGGTGGGAAATATAAAGTGGCCAGAGAGAAAGAGACAGTACAACGACGACAGAAATGAATACAAAGGAGGAATGAAAATGGAGGTAAAGAAATAAAGAGAGAAAGCAGAGGGAAAGGAAGTGGTTTGAAAGGAAATGAAAATGAGGAAGGAAAGACTGGCATGATGATGAAGAGGAACGAAGGGGAGGGGAAAGAGAGATACAGGTAGAAGAGAGGAGAAAAGAGAGCAGGAGGAAAACTGGAGGAAAAGAAGGGGAAAGCAAAGTCCTAAACAAACTGTAATGCGTCATGTAGCACGTCACTTCCGCCCCCTGAGCGCACAGCGAATCCACGGCAGCACGTCATCCGGACGTCAAAGCAAAGTAAGAAATATAATACATCAAACACAGTGAATGTGGATTCAGGAGCCTTTTGTGTGTTATTTCTCTTGATTTCTCACCTTAAGAGTCAGCTCTGCTTCTACAATAACGAGACTGTGGGTCTGGATATTTTTATACGCAGGAATAAGTTCCCCTGTGGCAGTAACAACACCACAGAAGAAGAAGAAGTGTTATCATCACGTAAGACAAGAAATGGAGGCTCACTAGACATGTCAGGGGAGAGAATCAGGAAGAAAACAACGCTGTTTTTCTGGAGCCTCATCCAGCGTCAGTGATGAAGATTAGGACAGAATTCTGTCCCACCGCGTGTCTGACACTGTAAACCACCGCCAGAGTGGAGTTAAGACAGGAAGTGACCAAAACAGTGGTGGGAAAAACAAGGAGGAGGAGGAGGAGGAGGAAGGAAGGAAGGAAGGAAGAAAGTAAGAAAGGAAGGAAGGAAGGGAAAACAAAGGAGGGAAATCAAGATGATAGGTAGGAGACAGAAGGAAGAATTAAAGAAAAGAAGGTAGTTAGGAAGGAAGGAAGTTGTCAGGAAGATAGGAAGGAAGGAAGGAACGGAGGGAGGCAGAAAGAAAGAAAAGACAGGAAGACAAGAAGGAAGGACGAAAGAGAAAGGAAAGGAGGGAAAACAAGATGGAGGTAGGAGAAAAAGAACGAGGAATTAAAGAAAAAAGTTAGAAGGGAAGAAAGGAAGGAAGGGAGGGTGGGAAGAAGGAAGGGAAAGGAAATGAGGGAACAAGATAGTAGGTAGGAAAGAAAGAAGAAAGAATTACAAAGAGAAGGTGCATGGGAAGGAAGGAAGGAAGGGAGACAGAGAAAAGAAAGACAGAAAGGAAGGGAAGAGGGAAAAGGAAACTAGGGGAAAAGAAAGGAAGCTGGGAAGAAAAGAAGGAAGGCAGAAAGAAAGGAAAGACAGGAAGACAGTGTGGAGGGAAGTGAAAATTGAAAGAGGAAGAAAGAAGGAAATGAAGAAAGACAGGAAACAGGGAAGGAAGGAAGGTAGGAGTGAAGAAAGAGTAAAGGAAGGATGGGTAGGATGGCAGGAAGAAAGAAAGAGAGAAAGGAAGAAAGAAAAGAAGAAAAGATGTTAGGTAGGAAGAAAAAGATATGTTGGAAGAAGGGAAGAAAGAATAAAATAAAGTAAGGTAGATAAGGAAGGAAGGAAGAATGAATTTGGAGACAGAAAGAAGGCAGAAAAGGAACAAGGAAAGGAAGAATGAATGAAGGAAAGTAAGCTGAGAAGAAAAGAAGATAGGAAGGAAGGGAGGCAGAAAGAAAGGAATGAAGGATGGAAGAAAAGAATGTAGGTAGGAAAAAGGGAAGGAAGGAAGAAACAAAGGCAGACAGGGAAGGAAGGAAAGAAGTAGAAGGAAGGAAGAAAAAATGACAGTAAGATGGAAGAAAACGTGAACAAAAATAAAATAGATAGGAAAGAAAGAAAGAAAGAAAAAGAAAGAAAGAAAAGCTGATATAATGAGAGAGGGAGACAATGAAGGAACGAAAAAGGAAAGAGCCAGAATGAGCTGAGGTGTGTGACTAGTAAATGAGGGAGTTGTACACAACACACACACACACACACACACACACACCCACACACACACACACACACACACACACACACACTTAGATGTCCCAGTAGTGTGTGTGCGTGTGTGTGTATCAGAAGGCAGGAAGTAGAGCGATGATAGCTAATTAGAACGAAGATCCGCTGGAGAAACAGCCCAGATCTGAGTGGTAGAGAGACGCTGACACACACTGCTGAGAGGGTGAGGTTAAATTAAGGATAGAGAGAGAGAGAGACAGGGGAGGGTGATGGGACGAGAGAAAGGCTGAGAAAGACAGAAGAAGAGACAGGAAGTGGTGAAGCAGGAGAACTAAACAGACCACGACAGAGAGAGAGACAGAGAGGGGGAGACGGACGGACGGAGTGAGAGAGGGAACAGAGATCAAGAAATAGAGTAAAAGTGAAAAATAGACTGTTCAGCATGTGTGGAAATCTGCTGCTGTAACAGTCCAGACAAGCAGTATAGTTGAGAGAATGCAGCCAGTATTCACTTATTGGAGCTGATAATAACCCACAGTCTACTGTATGAACCTTTTTCCCATAATGCTATACTATAAACACTTTATAGTCAAGCTACATGAATTATCTTACTTTCATACATGGCTTTGTGCATGAAAAAGCATGAATTCAGTCATGCTGTACTTCATGAATTATCAGAAGTGTACAAGAATTAAGTCTCTCTTGTGTGACTTCATGCAAGAACAATACGTTATTAAAAGGATAGTTCATCCAAAAATTAAAATTCAGTCATTATCTACTCTAATTCTACTTTAAGTGAATGGTGACTGGTTTTCTAACGGAAAAAAACAACTGAAAAAAACATAAAATGCCTCCATACTGCTCATCTGACGCAATCCAGGTCTCCTAAAGCTCCGACATGCCGTTCAACTTGTGCACACACCTTGTCACACACACACACACACACGGTTCAGACGGTGTGCATGTGCACATGAACATGGCTCTAAGCTTTTCAAGTCAACTTGGCATGTCGGGACTTTAGGAGACTTGGATCACACCGGATGAGCAGTATGGAGGCATTTTATGTTTTTCACTTAAATTATTTGGGAGTTTCTGCAACGCTGTTTGCCTGTGAAACTCCAGCAGTGTTTTGTGGCCGACGGCATGAAGATGAGTAAATAATGAATTTTCATCTTTGGGTGATCTATCTCTTTAATGCCACAACCAAGGTATTTCAATCATCGTGATTTTTCTGAATTATTAATGATGTTCAGATCTTCTTCAAAGGTAACGTCTGCAGGGAAAATAAACTGACCAATCACAGCAGCGCACATGTATTCTGTTGAATTCTAAGCCCTTGTCTAGACCACAAACATCACATCAGCATCATGCTTGCGTGACGAGCCCTGTATCCTGACTAACGCCAGGACGACATGCATGACATTTACGTCTTTCGAGATCGTCACCATGTCAAATTAGGTGGTCACGGTGTCTTAAATTCCTGGTGTGACTTGGCCAAGAGACATGTCAGAGTGGGTGGGCCCTGTCCAGTCTTAGCTTGTTATCTTTCTCAACCTACGTGGCATGCAGATACAATCAGACAGGAGGAGACAGACTTCTGCGATCAGGAATGTCAAACAATCATGCGGTCACAGAGCATGGAGGCAGAGAGAAAAGGCAAACAGTCAAACGTGTCGGTCTTTCTGTCCTCTTGAGGTGTTTGCTCAATACTTCTTTTCGCTGCTGACACCACATGTCTGTTGGATCAGGCCAAACTTGTAGTCAGAGGACACAAAATATTTATTCAGTAACACGTGCAGCAGCAATAGCAGCATCAATTTAATTATTGTCACCAGAAAGACCATGTGAAATATCAGGTGACACCTTTTTTCACAACAAAAACAAGACAAAAACAAAATAAAAAGTAACCCTCACGAAACAAGAACTAAGACAAAATGTATTAATTGTTTTCACTGATGAATAATGGATGAATGGACAAATCAGCTAATTAATGCAAAGGCTTACACAACAACTGCATGCATCTGCAGAATCACACAACAGTTTCCTTTGCTGCCCAGAACATCTCTTGTTCAGAAGCTGATGTAGACATTTGACCTGTTGCTCTGCTGTTAATAAGAGGCAAAACTGCATCAATCAATCAATCAAGTGCTGTGGATGTAACATTAGCGTTACTTTCAGTTAGATGTCTTTTGTGTTGCTATTGAAATATCAGTACATTATCCAGCATTTTAGCTTCTCCCCTCAAGATAAACCCAGACAGTGAACGGTACTTTGGGTGAATAAGTGAGTGAATTCAGCTTCCTAATGAGAGAACAGGTAGCTGTGGTAATGCAACTTGCATGCATGAAGAACAGAGACTGAGAGGTTCTGTTCAAGTTTGGATGATGAATGGATTTATTGAGGAGAGTCAGTCTGTTGTATTGCTGCAAAACAGTGTCTTTCCCAACTAACCTTGTGATGGAGGAAGACACCTGTAACCATGGCAACTGTGCAAAACAAAGAGGGCGACAGCTGTAGCTTCAAAATTCTTAGAATGAGATGCACAAATAAAAAGTGTGTGGCAAACGATGAGAAAGAACAAAACTTGCAAAAATCAAATTCGACTAAAACTAATGTCATTTTTTTTGTTTTACAGGAAGACAAAACTCAAAATAAACACGTGTAAAAATGTTTTGACTCCTAAAACATAGAGATAAGTTGGGTTGGTAAGTTTAGATTCACAGTTATCACCACAGTCAGAGTTTGTGGTACAATGAGGAGTGTTTTCCTGTTACTGAAGATCAAATATTCATTTTTACACACGAGCCACTTAACTTATTGATCAGGACATATTTTACAACTGATTCTTGGGGTGAGGGATAGTTTTTGAAGTGGGGTTGCATGAGGTAATTGCAGTGTATTACAGCAGATGGCCGTCGACACGCCCCCAGTTTGGAGAAGCAGCAGGGGTACAGATGAAGGAAGCTAAGCAATGTGCTGTTGTGGACAGCAGCAAAACATATCGCATAATCTGACATTAAACAATCAGATTAAGCGTACACGGTATTTAAAATTACTTTGCTGTCAGACAGACTTTTCCGATGGGACACTGCTGTGATATCAGCCAAATTTCGCTCTCTCTAAAACAACCAGACTCCTTTTGCAAAAACAGTAATTTTACCTCTCCGACCAAGGGAGTTTCTCTTCTACGGCTGCATTGATCAGTTTGTTTGTGTTATTGTGTGACTTTGATGAATCCAAATGAACCCTTATAAACAATAAAGTCACACAATAAGACAATAAAAAACACAAGCAATCAATGCAGTGCTAGAGAAGAATGTGTTCTGTGTAGTAAAATTACTGTTTTTGCAAATGGAGTCTGGTTGCTTTAGAGGGAGCAGTTTTAGACTTACATAATAATGATTTCCCATTGGAAAAGGCTGATTGACAGCAAGATCAAGTGGTCAAAATATTCTAAATATAGCGCACACACAGATACAGTCACCACCACACACTGATTGTGATGATTGAAATGGATCATGCTTATATGAGTCTATACATTGTTTTCTTTAGGAGAATATTGCATATTATTACCCTGACATGCAAGATAGTTTGTTGCACAGAACCATCTGGGAAGTCGTCTTCAGAAACTGTTTGGAAAAGGGCATGCACTCTCAAAAAACACTTGGCAAATGATTGGATGAGCCATCTGTCTGTTTTACTTCAACCAGTCAGATCAAACTCTTGCCGAAGCTGGTCGTGAGATGAGCGAAAACATATTTTCCATGGAGAAAAGTCTTAAGTGTCGTTCTTTGGTCTTCTTTCGGGGAAGAAATACTCTCCAGCTCTGATATAACTGACCCAACCACAGTATCTATGCCAACCTCTTCAGGAGCCACCGTCATTTGTTCGAGACAAGTCGGTTCCATGGACATTTCTCGCTTTCATCACACTTAATCCACCACTATTGGATAACTTGAAGCCTGGGAAGATGGATTCTCACGTGATTTCGAGATCCAGCTGCCTCGCTACCTTTAAACTGATATTAAGGGTCTAAAATAATAAGAATATTTTGCTGCTGACCCTCAAAACTGGGAGTATGTCGACCACCATCTGCTGTCCATAATACACTAACCCTGGACTCATACAACCCCACTTTAAAAAAATCTGAACTATCCCTTTCAGCAAATCGAGGAAATCAAATCCCAAACCCGTGGAATTCCCCTTAAGTAGGAAAGCCAAGAAGTAGTCATGAAATTTTAATACCCACAAAAGCCCCACAGGAGGGGATTTCAAGTCTATCTGTGTTCAGCCAGTGATGGCCTCAACCCGGTGCATCGTGGGTGAAGCTCCCGTCACCCCTCTGTCACCACGAAAAGGAACAACTTGTTTAAAAGAGAGTGTAGAAGAAGACAGATGCAAAGTGTTATTCCCACAGGCCGACGTCAGCAGTGCTGCAGCAGTCAGTAATGAGGAGAATACTAATTGATTTACTTTTAATTATCCCTCCGTCTTTTTTTTTTCAATTAAAAAGCTCCGTGGCCCGTTTCTACACTGTGATGAGCGTGTCATCTTGACAACGCCGCAATAGACCCACAATGCAACTCCTCAGAACAAAGCCTGTGTGTGTGTGTGTGTGTTGTTACAAGGCCTTACGAGATCAAGATACATGACAGCGATACGCTTCAGAGGCCCTGCAAACACAATATGGCCGCTCCCTGCCAATATACACACTGATACAAAGATATAAACACACATACACACAGATAAATGTGCATACTCAAATTACGCACATACAGTTCTTGTTTTTGTCTCTTTTTTCTTCTTTCTCTCCTCCTTTGTCTGTCAATCTTTGCCCTCTCCCTCTCTGTGATGACGGGCTTTCAGAGCCACAGCTGGATAAAAGCCTCTTTTCATGTCTGATCATATCTGCCGCTTTGTTTTTCCAGCTAAAGAATTCAGCTATGAATAATGCACACACACACACACACACACACACTCTCTCTCTCTCTCTCTCTCTCTCTCTCTCTCTCTCTCTCTCTCTCTCTCTCTCTCTCACTCTCTCTCACATAGACACAGAACAGAAAAGAAAAGACACACACACATTCTCACATCAAACCAAACGCACGCTCTGCCGAGTGTCTGTCTGGTCTGAGAACCGCTGGATCAAAGCAAAAAGTCAGCAGAGGGCTCCATCTAGTGGTGACTGAGGGGAATCACCAGTTGTCCGAGCAGTAAATTTTCATGCCCACATTAATCAGGACAGTATATTAAACAGACATGATTGGGTGTAGACCAGCTGGTGGAGACGGTCGGTTGTCAATCGTGGCTCCTGTCAACATGTTGAAGTTTATTTCTGTAAGGGAAAAATGTGACTCACTTTTGGACATCAGTGTCTGCCAAATGAATGCCATGAAAAGAGAAAGTAATAATTATAAATAAAACAGTGCGTGTAGCAAACAGAAGATTGTTTTTAAGACACTTTTCTTTATTATTATCACCATTCTCGACAGATCGGTGTCATTTATTATCATTTCAAATGAGAGTTTTTGTCCCTTCATGCTACAAACATACATAAATAAATCCAGAGTACAATAAGATAAATCGAAAGTAAGACAAAACATTACATGCAGTTATTTCCATATTTACATATGCACATATACAGCAGGGAAGTAATAATAATTTTATTTATTTATGTTTCCAAGCATAAGCACAAACTGCTTTCCATATTACGCAACCCCCTCCTCCATACAACTTACACAAACTTGGGAAATTTAGAGCTCATAATGAAGTGGCACTGCGCCCATATAACCAGATGGAAGTAAAAGAGATAAGTTCATATATCTCAAATCTACAAAAATGCATATAAACAAACTCTCTAATTTAAAACAGATAAAAGTGCCAGATGTAAGTAAAAACACTAAAATTATGTTACTGAGACAGACACAATTAAAATATTTTTTATGTTAAAAAACTGAACACATTAAAATATAAATATAAAGAGGAAATATGAATTTGGGACTATTAAGGAGGCACTTACAGGCTGCAGTGGAGTCTGTCGAGCTCACACTGAGAGGAAAGCTGTTGCAAAGCTGAGGGGCCGTAACGTAAAATGCACGATCACCCTTGGTTTAGTTTTATTTATTTATTCGACAGGGACAATGCACAGTTCCTCTGCTGCACCAGAGTTAGCTATAATCTAATTTTCATCTGTAGTCCCTGGGCAGGAAACGGAGAGTAAAATCTCTGCTAAACAAACCTAACAGTGTTATATTAAAACATATTTATGAGACAGAACATATTCATGATACAACAGCTGCAGCAATAACAATAACAAGATTTCACAACATTAAGACACCGCAGCAACAAAAAACGGTACAAACAACCAGTGTAGTGATGCTAAAATTCAAGTGATATGACAGGACCTTTTAGATTTAGTCAGTTAATCTGGCTGCTGAGTTCTCGATGAGCTGCAATTGTGAGACTGAGTGGGAGTTTAAGAAAGTAATAAAGAGAGGATGAGTGGGTGTCAGAAGTTACTCTGAGGTTCTTTGCTACGGATTTAACATCGGCAGCAAGTGAACCGAGGGAGGGCTGTATCTGTAATTTGTGATGTTCTGGACCAAAGATCAGAACCTCTGTTTTATTGTGTGCACATGTTTACTGTAATGTATATTTTGACTTTTCAACAGGTTGAATGTAAACAGCAGCAACAAGATGCTGATGCTAATATGTTCAACATCTTCCCATTCAAAATACGACCTCAGGGCAACACTGTCCATCAACCTTTAGAGCATCTTTGTACGAAGCGTCATCATTGTAAAAACAGAGTCCTCCTCCCTCCCTCGTCCTGTCAAAGTCTTGCATGTTGCACCCTGTCAGCTCTGCCCTGTAAGATGTGTTCACAAGAGTTTCATTTTCATTTTCCCAACCAGACATTAGCCAAGAGCGGCTTTAAATCCAAGCCAGGATCGCTGTTGTCTCCACTCACCTCCACTCCTCCTGGGGTGGTCCACGGCGTTGCATCCAGTTGATCTGACTGGGTGGTTGAAAGATGCCATGCACATAGTTGATTTTCTCAAGGTCTGCTGCTCTTTAATCCAAACCCGATGCTTCCTTTTTCAGTTCCTTCAAGTATATCCCTGTCACGGGTGATTTCTGTTTCAGCAGTAAAGCCAAAAAATAACAGATTAAAAGAGAAACATATCAAAATTTGAAGGAGATACCACCCACAAGAAATGATAGCAAATCTGATATTTCTTCATACATACATTCAGTAAACATAAATCAATGTCAGAATGACCTTAAATGATCTATTTATCTATCCTGCACTTTTACAAATTAAATTCCAAGAAAAAAGGGTATGAAAACATTTCACATTCTCTGTAAGTTGAAGTAAAGACAAATGTATATTAAAATGCACTCCCAGGTTCTTAACATCTGATATGCTGTCCACGTTCTTTGCCATCAGAAACAGTACCATGCTGATTCTGGGAAAATATGTCTTTGACTGTCTACCCATTCATATGCCTGCTGCGGGAAATACTTAATTATCCCTTCACAAAATGATTTTCCTGGAGTGATAACATTTCGCTGTTTCAACTACTGTCTTTTGTCAAGACTACACATGTAATGGCATGTAGATAACTGGAAATTTACTTTAGATTTGTGTGCAATGGATTCAACCTTCACCGCTGCTCATCGGTTGATTAATTTTAATTGATGAGCAGAATCAAAAGGCATGTTCCTTAATAAACCTGTTTTTATTCATTTGGAACCATGTACAATTTAGGCCAAGTCCTCTATAATTAACCTGTACAAGAGTTGTGATGTTAACGAATGATTACTTTGATAAAACACAGTGGTGTGGTGTGTTTCTGCACTGCTGCAGTGTCTTTTATGTGTCCTTGCTGTACATTACAGACCATCTTGGTAACTTAAAGGCAGTTTAGGTTTATTCCATCCATCTATCTATCCAGCCATCCATCCATTCTATTCCATTTATCCGGGATTGGGTCACAGTTGCAGCAGGCTAAGCAGGGTATTACAGATGTCCCTCTCCCCAGCAACACTTTTAAGTTCCTCCTGGGGGATTCCCAAAGCATTCCCAGCCCAGATGAGATATGTAATCCCTCCAGCAAGTCCCGAGTCTACCCCGGCGTCTCCTCACAGTTGGACGTTCCCAAAAAAAAACTCCAAAGGGAGGCGTTCAGAAGGCATCCTAATCAGATGCCTGAACCGCCTCAGCTGGCTACTTTCAATGCAAAAGAGCTCCCTCCACATGTCCAAGCTCCTCACCTCATCTCGAAGGCTGAGCCTGGCCACCCTTCAGAGGAAACTCATTTCGTCCACTTTTATTCGTCATCTCATTCTTTTGGTCATTACTCAAAGCTCATGACCAAGCTGGAACATGCTGTACCGACTGGTAAATTGAAAGATTTGCCTTCCAGTTCAGCTCCCTCTGGTACAAAGCCCACCTGTCAATCTCACGTGATCATTTTACTCATGAACAAGACCCTGAGACACTTAAACTCCTTCACCTGGAGCAGGAACTCAATTTTAACCTGGAATGAGCAATCCAACCTGCCGTATTTCCCATAAATGTAGCCACCATGGCTCTCAGGTCTTGCTAACTTTCGACTGGCCACCTCTGTTGTAGAGATTCAGGGAAATGAGGACTTGAGCAAGACAACATAGATGTGGACAAGCTTCACAAGCCCTCTGCAGTTAATTTCAGATCCTTGCCTCTGACATGGAAAAATAAACACAAGAAAGAAGCAGAAACTGTGGGTGTGGCCTCAAGGCATTTTGTTCTTTCTTTGTATGCAAGAAAGTGTGACATTAAATCTCATTGCAAATCCTGACACATTAATATGTCTTTGCGTTTTGCACCTTAGTCGCACAGTCCTGTACCTGCCCCGCAGAGCATGACTGAAGACCTTTGCAGAGGTGTCTCACCCGACTGCAGGTTTCAGCACCAATACCATCCTCCAAGCAGCTCCTCAATAAAAATTCAACTTTAATTACTGTTCTCCATGCTGCAATAATTCCTCCTTCTTCTACACTACAGTTTTAGGTCAAACAGAGAGCAAAACAGCCATAAAAATCTAAATAAGGGTTGTTGCTTTGATGTTTGCTAAACTGAACAAGAAACTCCTAACCTTTTGGAAATGTCTTGTTCAGTTAACGTTTGATTTTATGTGCCCCTTTCACTTCTACAAAGAGAAATATTTTTCTTTTCTTGACCTTTTTTTGTTTGTTTTGTTTTTTGCCTCCAGCGCTGGCAGAAGTCGGGGACTCACTTGGAGCACCTCGTCTCTCGGTTCTGTCTGGACTCGGAGATGGCTCTGGATGGGATGGACTCTTCTCGAATGCTGGTTATCAGCCCCTGTGAACTGAGTGCGTACACACAGAGATGGGAAGTCCCCTTCTCCTGACCCCTAACCCTGTGACCTCTTCACCTCCCCCCCAAAAAAACCTGCCCTGTCACCCATTCACAGCCTCAAAGACCTGGGCAGAGGACAGCTACTCTGACAGACTGAAGATGCATGAGCACGTCAAGTCAAGGAGCTGCGTTGACGGCAGCAGAATGGAAAGTTTATTAAGACTTTTTGATGCCTCTTCACTGTTCATCATGAGAAGAGATCAGGAGTGGATCTGTCAGATCTGGATCAAACCATCGCTAAAGGCAGAAATGTCTAGTTTGTTTTGTATGGAGATTAAAGTGTGTATGTTTGAGGCTGTTGAGAAGTTTGGGGAAGAGTCGAACCAAGTGCACCTTAAAACCCTGACCTGTCAAAGATTTGAGTTGGACAGAAACTTTGCTTGAGGAAAAAAATATCAAAGAATGTGTCTTGTAATATTTTGCAATGAAAGTGTTTGTTTTAAAGGATGTTCAAGAATCTGGAAATTAAAACCAAGCACAACTTGAGCTTTTAGTTTACTTCGTCATTGTCTTTACTGTAGTAGGAGCATGAAAAATCCATTCTTCTTGGGAACTCACCAGAGTTAAACCTGACGTATTGTTTTGGTTTTGTCCTTTTCCTAAAGTGAATCAAAGCACGGACAGAATCTCTTCTTGCTCTAAGCACACAATCCCAATATACTAATGTTTTTGAACCCAGCTGACAAATCTCCGACCTGAAAGTAGCTTATGAAAGTTGCTGCATAACTGCACAGAATAAAAGCACCTCAAATCTGGAAAAAATGACATTATTGACTTCGTAACCCTGCTTGGTGAAACAGATCCCCAATAGAGAGTAAAATGATGACAGAACCAAAAGATCTAACACTGGTCGGTATTAGTCTGGACTGAATCCTCACTCTTTACCATTTGGGATAATGCTCTTATAATTATGTGTTTAACTATTCTGTATCCAGAGAATTCTTCATACTGATTTTGTTAGCTGTTTAAATGACCATAAGCTCCCCGTAAAACGTTTGTGCCATGCCATTGCTCCAGCAGTCCATTATTGTGAAACCCCAGTAGTCCAAAAAATGTCCCATTGGGCCCAAAGCCCATTTGTCTTGTTGTCTCAAACACTTCATTGCTCCAAAGGTCCGTTGCTCCAAACATCCGTACGTAACTTTCTCAAACCTTTTCACAACACTCCATGTGTTTATTATTGTGACTATGATGATGATGATGGTCACCTGACTATGATGTCAAATTTCACTTGAGTATTGTTACCCTGACAACAAAGATCCCCTGATGTTTGCACGTCAAAAAAACACTCAGATATCAGTACAAAAAGTGTGTACTGTCAGAAAAACGGAACTTTGGCACAGTAGGCTTTTGTGTTGGTGGTAACAGGCTGTCAGACAAATAAACTTTCGGTCCAATGGGACATTTTTCAGACTACACGTTTTCTGACAGCTTACAGATGCAGACAAAACAGAGCAGTATCACCGGTGGTGGTGGGGATAGCGTAGTTCAAGCGAGACATGACCACAGGACACAAAGAAGAATTAAACATGTTGTAATGCATTTAATTGCAGCACAGACCACTGCCGTCACTGCCTCCAGCGTTGCCATGTATTTTGTTGTCAGAAACTTTTAACTCTTCTTTTTCTTTTGGGTAACTTTTGACTCTGAGTGGCACCCTCTGGTGCACGCTTAATATCCATGCCAACATCAAGGATGCATGGGAGTATGTGGGCAGTGAAACGGACATATCTATTTCAGTATGTAAAGCGGACATTAAAACATTTGCCTGCCACAGCACAATAGATCAGAGGAGGGAGGAGAAAGGAAGACACAGGAGGGCAGGACCAATGAGGGCACACAACCTGGATTTTAGAACAAGTTAGCAGGTCCTGGCTGAGCTACCGGTGCAAAAACAGATGACATGACTTCGTAAAACAAGAAAAAAAAAGGACAGAAAAGGGCTACAGGTGTACATAGCGATAAACAAACACAATGAGAAGTAACAAAGAGGACAGCATGTATGCAGCACATCTCATTCTGTGAAGGACAATCCGCAGATTTTTCCCATGTTTTCTGTTGCCTCAAGTTGCTGCAGCTGCTTCACGTTGCACGCCCCCTCTGTGAAAGGCTGCTGTGCATGTGAGAATATTTCTGCACAAGTTGTTTTTTTTGTTTTGTTTTTTTCCCACGTTAACTTTATCAAACTGGGGGGAAAACTTTACTCACTCGCTCTCAAAGCCCTTTGTTTGGAGGATTTTGATTATGATACTTGGGGTTTTCTTTACAAAGTGTCCACTCTGGTGGTGCTCACATACCTGAGATTGTTTTTATTTCTGAGCACACTGTTGGATGTTGTTTGTCAGACAAACTGCAGCTGTTGTGGAGATCAGACCTGTGACCCTCTTGTCACGTGACGCTCTCATTTCAAGTTCCAGCAAAGTCAAAACACAAATCAAGTTAACGCAGACCTACAAATGTTCGAGTTATCGTCTTGAAACTTTCATAACAATCACTTTCAGGAATAGCAGACGGTTTTTCACACGATGGATGTGTAGTTTTGGAAACAAACTCGCCAGAAACTGTGTCCCACTTTCCTGTGTGTTTGATATCATCGACTTCATCATTTTGATATCCTGTTTCACTCCTGAATAAAGGTTTTATAATGGCTGTTTCTCTTTTATTGAACTTGCTGTGATGTTTACATGCAGGTACAGAATGCAGATGGTACACACACTCACACACACACAAGTTATTTGACATCAGATTTTTTTTCTTCATATTGTATAAATACCCTTGTCATTGCAGCTTTTGACAACTACATTTTCACAGCAGTCATGCTGACATGAAATAGGAAGCACAGGTGTTACCGATGATATGATTTAAGGTTCTGTTCCATTCAGGTCAAACATTCAGGGTGCTGCTATTGTGTGTCGCTGGAAAGGCTCTTCTACGCTAAATGGAACGGGACCTTTATTAGTATCATTGGTAACATTACTACAGTCCCTCCAGGATTTGGTGGGTCTTTTCTGGGATTGTTGCAGCCTAACATGCCTGATTTTACGGCAGCTTTTCTAAAAATTTGCAATGCATGTTGCGATGCTTTTAGACATTTTTTTTGCAATGAAATTGCAGCACCAAACAAAAGTTGTGATTTTTTGCATAATTGAGCATATTGAGCGAGACCGCTGCAGCCGGCAGAAGCAAAACTGAGCAAGACTGAAAGTGTTCAGACGGGCTCAGATTATTATTCTAAGTAACAAAATTATGGATCCCTTCTAGATAAAGAGTAAGATCCATTTTCTTTACCCAGAAACAGCCAGTTTATTGTTTGCTAAACCCACCAGACTCCGTTTACAGATACAGTAGTTTTACCTCTCTGGTCAGCTGCTGCCTCAGTTAGTTTGTTTGTTGTTTTGTGACTTTGGTGTTTTTATTTGTTTTATTTTGTGGCTTTGATGTTTTTGTTCATTTTATTGTGTGACTTTTGGCGTTTTAAAAACTGACCAGGGAATCAATAGACTATATTGTTCATAGAGATAGACCTTTGTTTTTTAACTAAAGAGAAAGATCATTTTTGATTAACTCAAAATAGACTATGTATTGCTCTTGCTAAGGTCCATGTTGCAACAAGTTTTTTTCTGCGACAGACAAATAAATGAAAACATGGTCGACCAAGACTCTTTATCTCATCAACGGTTTTGTCGACTCTCCCAAAAATCAAAAATACATATCTTAACCCTGGCCTGTAGCACTATTTATCCATCTCGATGTTATTGGTATGAGTTGCAGAGTATTGTAGATCTTGGCCAAAAAATATATTAAAAAAATTAATTTCCTGCATGAAACTGCTCTCCTAAATAATATATTACATTTCTGTCAATAAATGCCCATAAATCACGCACACTGAACCTTTGACTCTTTTCTGTTCTGTATGTCAGCTTAGAGGTAAATAAAACTGTGTGTATGATCCTCAGGGTGGGAAAAATAATTACATTTAAAAAGATGTTTTGAGAGAATCATTCTGCTCATATAGAGGAGTTTTTTTTTTCTTTTATGAGTAATTACATCAGAATAATCAGTTCTCAGCGTCACAGCAGAGCTTTTACATCACAAAATGAGTCCAAAGAGAGAAAGAAGATTTATTTTGCAGCCTTCTTGCAGATTAAAGCAGTAATACAGTGAAGTGAGAGAGGGGCTGGATACACACACACACAGACACACACACAGAGAAAGAGAGAGAGGGAGAGGATGTGTGTGCGGACCCCCCTCTTCTCTCAGACCACTGCTCCTCTCCAACAACACAGCGAAGAATTAATCCGCTCCTAACATCTTCACCCGGGGTTTAAATGACACGGAATATCAGAGAATGTGTCACATTAGCAGCTGACATCTTGTCTTTTCAAACGGTTGCTCTGTAACGGCTGTGGCCGCTGTCTTCTGGAAGAGGCTCGCTTTTACGTAAGTAGAATGACCTTTTCATTTCGGTACTCATGTTTATTTTCTCGACAGCTCCACTGAAAACAGAGACTAAAACTCATCAATACTAGTGTTTATCTAATTCGCCAATTGGGTGAATTTAGTCGTAACGACTGATAGTTGTCACTACGTCAAAAATCGTGACATTTCAGGATGCTCTCGATAAAAAAACATGTAGTCGTGAGCTACGTTTCCAGTCGGGCCTCTGTTTCTGCCGTACCGACGTTACTGTAGTCCGTTCTCTGATTTGTATCGTATCATTCAATGCGACGTAACGGAACGAAAAGACTTCAAGTCCCAGTGGGAGGAGAGGAAGAAGAGAGCCGGGATGCTGCTTTTATATGCGCACGGAAATGTTGGAATTACTTCTACTAACCTCCCATTGCTATAAATCATAAATTCGTAAAAGGAGACGTTTCCTTGACTTCACAATAAGCAAAACAGTTGTGGAACCGAGCATGTTCCTTTTGTTGATGTTGTTTGGATGTTACAAGCAGGCAGTCCAGGCGAAAATTAAACCAATATTGGCCCCTGCGTTGTATTTCTTTAGCTTAACTGCATATCTGAATAAAAATAATAATTCTGTGAAAGAATAAGTAAATTAACAAGTAGAAATATAAAGACATAAAATTCAAAATAATAAATATACACAGTTTCATTCATTTTATCGTGAATTTATATATTTAAAAATACATTTGCATAAATCATGTATTTTTCTTTCTTCCTTTAATTATTTTTTATATATGGTCAATTATTTATTTTAATCACCTTACTTTTCTTTATTATTTTCCCTACTGCTGGCGGTAGTCATTGAAGGGTCAAGCTGTCAATCAACTGGCTTTGGACAAGCCTTTCTTCACAAGCTACGTAGTCAGATCATGCACACATGAATCCTGCTTTCATGTGCACAAAACAATAAAGTTGTTTATGTGCAAAAAAAATGATGATGATGATAATAATAATATATATAAAAATTACGTTCTTTATCCTTTTTTATTTTTGTCACTCCTATGACTCCATAGGAGCCTAATAGATATAGAAACGTTTGTATGGTTAGCATGTCCATCTAGTTGCACTCTTTACTGTACACAGTGGAAAACACGAGTTTAGCCGGAGTCCTTGAAGGCAGCACAGGTTTAAGCGGCGCTTAATTGATACGTATACGAATACGTCATATTTTGGTGACTCAGAACCTGCTGCTTGCAAGTATATCTAGAACCCGAAAATAAAACATTCGAAATGTTCGCTGATAATAATTTAGCGTTATGTATAATCGCCCAGGACGAAACGTAAACGATGTCTCTTCCACCTCCGGAGAGAAGTAAGTTAATATGAGCTACGTTTGCGAGAAGAGGTTAAAAATAACCAGATACTTGAGTTATGTTCATATTCAATGGAGCTAAAAACAGCTAACTGCTACGTTAGATACTGATTGAGGCTTTTAAAACTGTCTTTATTTTTTCACAACAACACTTTTTCCCCCCGCCAATGTAACGTTGTTTTTGTCATTTAGTCTTTGGTCTTTGGTTGGCACCAACATTTATGTAACGAAATTAACTCTGAAAGTCAAAAGTCTTTAAAGTTCTTCGAAGGTTTGTAAAAGAACTTGTTGAACCCCACATAGCCGTTAGTTAGCAGCTAATGTTGCTACGTTGATTCAGTAAGCACTTTTCTCCTCACTGTATGTTCCTGTTTTTAGAAGGGGTGAAATAATTTGTCAGTTAATGGATTAATCTATCAATATAAAATCAACCAATAATTTTGATAATGAGTAATAGTTTAGTTGATTTACTAAATTAAATTAAAATACCAGATATTCGGTGCTTTGTGAACTGGACACCTTTGTAGGGGTGCACAATAAATATTATCGACTGATAATGGAAAATCTAAGTTATTAGTTATATCAATTAATCTGCTGATTATTTTCATGATTAATTGTTTAGTCAATAAAATATAATATTGTGAAAAATGCTAATCACAATTTCCCAGAGGCTAAAGTTCTTCCTTCACATTTATTACTTTGTCCAACCAACAGTTAAAAACTTAAAGATTCTTGATTTTAATTAAAGACAAAAACAAGCAGCAAATCTTGACATTTAGGAAATGGCAAATGTTTGACATTTTTGCTTGTTGATCCACAACAATTTAAAGATTGATGAACTAATCATTTCAGCTCCACATGTTGACACATCTGTCTCGTTCCTCCCTCCAGCCACCCCATGTTCCTCCGCCAGCTGAGCTCCTCCGGCTCCTCCTTCCTTCCCCGCAGCCGTCCCGCTCTCTGCAGGGCCGGCTTCAGGAGCAGCGCTGCCTCCTCCTACTACCTCCCCCACATCCCCCCTCCTCATCCATGTCGGTCAGTGCGGGGATTTCCCCCCTGGCCTCCTCGACTCCCCCGCTCCCACCCAGCAGCTCACCAGTACTTCCCTGGTTGGACGTTACACTCCCGGAGCGTCAACTCGGGTTACTTCTCTGGTAGTTGGTGTTCATTCTACACCTCTGCCGGCCTCATGATGGAGCGGCCCGACAGAGACAGAGAGCCTCCTTACAAACGGAGGAAGAGCACAGAGGAGAAGAGGAGTGGTGAAGAGAGGGATGGACACAGAGGAGGCAAGGATGGAGGCTCCAAGAGGGAGCACCATCACCTGGCCTCCAGCACAGACAGTCACCCTCGATCAAACTACCGCTTCAAAGATGGAAGTCGAGACCGAGGGAACATTGAATCTGGAAAAGGCGTCAGCAGAGATAAAGACGTAGAAAGGACTAAAGACAGACAGAGAAAAGACAGCACAGGTCGAGATGAATCCAGAAGCTCACGTCAGCATGGAGCGCAGAAAGACTCACAGCCTGCAAGGTCCAGGACTCAAACACCAAAATCAAAACCTGAGCAGGATAAAACTCCTGTGCACAAACCCAACCCCTGGTTCAAAGACAAAGGAGCAGAGGCGCAGGGAGCGCGTGACACGAAAACAAAAGGACCGGAGGGACCATTAAGGGACAGAAGTAGTGATGGAGGGGAGTGGCCAGAGCTTCCCTCCCGGCCCTGCAGCACCACTCTCCCCTCAAACCCGTGGCAGGTAGCCGGAGCCAACAGACAGCCTCCTCCACCTGGAACCTGCCTGCCTGTCAGACAGCAGGAAGATACTAAACCAGGGAAACGTAAGTGTAGTCTCTTGAGGAGGTTTTGCATTATTTAACTCTTGAACTGCCATTAATTTTACCAAGCAGAGCATGTTTTTAGTTTCTGCCAGTTAGTCTTTGGTTTTAGTTCATTTTACTGTGAGATGACGATGTGTTGTTATCTTTCAAAAATTATCTGGTTGAGTAAAGAAGCAGCCACAGCCAAAAAGTACAAATGTTTGACTGAAATATAATTTCATATTTGAAGTGGGGTTGCATGAGGTACTTACCTGCAGTAGATGGTGGTCCACATGCCCCCAGTTTAGAGAAGCAGCAGGAGTCCTAATGTAGGAAGTTAAGCAATTTACCTAAAAAGTCACCTAAAAAGTTCACTATCACCTTAAGTGCACGTTATATTTAGGATATTTTTACTGCCTCACCTTGTCGTCAGACAGCTTCTTCCAATGGGAAATCGCCAGTAAATAAGGCAAATATTGTTTTCTCAAAAGAAATAAAACTTCTTTTGCAAAAACAGTAATTTTACCTGGCGGATCATGGGAGTTGCTGGTCTACTGCTCCCTTGATCAGTGACTTTGGTGAATCCGAACTAGCCCGTTTAAAACTTCCTACACCAGTATTCCCGCTGCTTCTCCAAACTGGGTGTGTGCAGACCGTCTATTATGTAATGCACTAAGGATGGAACCTCTCCTATAACCCCACTTCAAAAAAGTTTAACTCTCGCTAGTCAAGCACTCCTTGTCGATGTTAGCAAATGTTCCCTCTGGGGGATCAATACAGAATTATTTTCTGATGTCTAACTTGAAACATATATCAAGAGGAAATTGTTGTAAAGCTGTTGATACTCAATATTCACCAGATAATTTCTTGTAATTCATTTGGACACGAGGTCTCCCCTGGGTTTCTGTCTGAGGTTAAATTTACAAACCGTCACCTCTTTCCCATCAGTTCTTCAGAGGCACTGGGAGGCCGTACCTGCCTGCAGTACTGACATCCAACCACCAGGCGTCAACACAGCGTTCGACTTCTCTGTGATGTCCTACAACATCTTGTCTCAGGATCTCCTGCAGGACAACTCCTACCTGTACCGACACTGTAACCCCACTGTCCTGCCCTGGAGCCACCGGCTGCCCAACCTGCTGGCTGAGATCCAGCAGCACAATGCCGACGTGAGTGGATTTTAAAGATCCAAACCAAAAGTAAACAGAACTATTGTATGTGGACAGTGGTTTCTGCATACTTTTGACCATATACAGCTTCTATCATTTATTATTGAGACCTAATTTGACAGAATGTCTCTTTTTATAGATCCTGTGTCTTCAAGAAGTCCAGGAGGACCACTATGAAAACCAGATCAAACCGGCTCTACAGGCACTAGGTATGTGTGTTTTGTGTGTGTGATTGTCTCCTCTTTGCAAGTGAAGACATTAATATTAGGGCTGCAATGATTAATCGATTATTAAATTAATTGACAACTATTTTGATAAAGGATTAATTGATTTGAGTAATTTTTAAAGAAAATAAAAGTCAGAATTCTCTGATTCCAGCTTCTTAATCGGGAATATTTCTCGGTTTCTTTACTCTTTGTAGGACAGTAAACTGAATATCTTTGAGTTCAGGGCATCTTCTCGGCCTTTGGGAGACATTGATCAGCCTTTTTCGACATTTTCTGACATTTTAATGACAACAAAACTGATCAATTAATCAATAAAATAAATGATTGCATTAACTGACAATAATTGTTAGTTGCAGCTTTAATGATTGAAAATATATAAAATACACAGGTGTTTTAAATATTTTAACAATTGTAACCTTTGCAGTAAACTTGCTTTTATTGTGAAATGATAAAGTTTATGCATCTGCCTGTGTGTTTTCTCCTTTTAAAAAAAAAAAGTGTATATTAATGTAAGTATCTGTGTGTGTGTGTGTTTGTCAGGTTACCAGTGTGAGTACAAGAAACGAACAGGAAGGAAACCAGACGGTTGTGCTGTCGTCTTTAAATCCTCGCGCCTGTCACTCCTCTCCTCCAATCCCGTTGAGTTTTTCCGCCACGGCGACGCCCTCCTCGACCGGGACAACGTGGGATTGGTTGTGCTGCTGCAGCCCAACGATGCCGAGGGCCAGTCGAATCCCTCCTCCTTCATCTGTGTCGCGAACACCCACCTCCTCTACAACCCTCGCCGTGGCGACATCAAACTGGCACAGCTGGCGATCCTACTGGCCGAGATCAGCCGGCTGTCCCGCCTCCCGGACGGGTCGTCCAATCCGGTTGTGCTGTGTGGGGATTTTAACTCAACGCCGTGGAGTCCACTGTACAGCTTTCTGACCAAAGGCTGCCTGGACTACAGAGGGATGCAGATCGGCACGGTGAGATAAACTCACATTGGTGCACAAAGAATGAACTTCTTTATCAATTAATCATATAAACTTGTTCCTAAATGTTTGTACAGGCTGCCTGCACGGTCTTAAATTATTTTTAAAAAACTGAATTCAAAATTCTCAATACATAAGGCCTTAAAAGTATTGAATTTACTTCATAAAGTAATTAATTTAGTTACCAAAGGTCTTTATTTTTTCTTGTTCTTCTGTAAGATTA
>JAJHUR010094269.1:10663-32941 GCA_027495735.1 Lutjanus campechanus | reverse complement strand
AACTAACTGTGATGGAAGTGGAGAAGTGCAGCACCCTCACCAGAGTGTGCAGGGCAGGTGACGCTTACTTTTTGCTTGTTTTTGCTACTGACAGGCTCAGATTGTTATTCTAACAGAATTATGGATCACGACAGTGAGAGACCTTTTTTTAAAGGGTAAGATATGTTTAGTCTAAAAAAGTTACTTTGCCAATTCAATGAGGAAAAGGTGAATTACTAGTCACAGATTGGTGGAAATATGAATTTGTGTGGTAGAAATGTCTTTTTTGGTTCTCTACCTTGTTAATATTCTCACAACCCCTCAGATTTAATCTGCAACTCCTTGACCCACTGCTTTAGACAATCAGTGTAAAACCACAAGCACACCTATTCTGTCCATGTCATGAGTCCAAAAATGTTATTAATAATTTCTATTTAAAGATAATGCTGTTAAAGGCTCCACTATCATTTAATTATTATATTTATTGAATGTAATATCCAAACCAAAACCTCCTCATCTTCAAGTACAGATGGAACAATGTACTTCATTCATGTAATTAAAGAAAGAAGAGGTCATGAATTTCAGAAGCATTTTTTGGTATATTTCTTTATATCCAGAGAGCAATCAATAAATCAAATGCTCTGACAAAAAAATAAATAAATCAGTTCCTGTGGCTGTTGCATGCCTGTAATAAGCCCATGATTTAAAATTATTTGATGGCCTATGCTTACCTGTTTACCTATAGATACCTTTGCCTGCCTGTGCACTCACTGCACATGACTGGAGTCTTCCACAGGGCTCTGCAGATATATTTCTGAAGCTATAGCAAGATAGGTGCACAAGAATAGAAGGGGCAGTGCAGCCAAAATTTACCAACCCCCTTGTTAGTAAAATGATCAAAATGCATCCCCCTTGTTAACCTGCCATTACTCCTCTCTATCCCAGAGTAGCAGACAGAGTGGAGGTCAGAAGCATTGTTTAGTTTAATATCCTAGTCCAGTCAGGCCGACTCATTGATCCTTTATCCTTATCTTTACCATGGTTCTGAAATATCAGTAGCCTAACTGTGCTGTGTAACTTTATTGATAAATCCATGGCATTGCAGATGAAAAAACAAAGTCATTTATGAATCCTTGTTAAAAATTAACAAAACTGCCTATAGGCTGCACTCCTCTCTCTAGCACAGACTCAGTAGTCAATGTGAACACTTGCAAAATCTGGCTTGCTGTTGCTGGTTTATACAACGTTACTAACACTAGCTTTGACACAAGCATGAAATAATAACTGCGGCATTTTACATTTTAGTCTTTAGAAAGTTCTCCAAATTCTACCACTGTCTTTTTCCAATTTGAGCTGCACCAGGATAGCTTTTGCACCTCTGGCCACCAACAGTGCAAAACTTTACACCCCAAATTTGCACTAGTGATTGCACTTGTGCCCATTTTTAGTAATTAGCAAGTTGGAGTGTTACCTCAGAGCATCACTGCCAGCTTATTACTAAGTGAGAGGCTTGTGTGAAGCTCTGCTTGGTTACCAGAAAGTTGGCCTCTGTTGATGGGCTCATTCCCAGAACAGAAGATCTGCCTTATCGTGATTTATTTAAACAAGTCCCACTTGTTTACTTGTTATTAGCTATTGTATATCAGCTCTCTGTAGTGTGCCACACAGCGTATGTGCCCATCCCTGGCTGTGATAAATTTTCCATCTGCAGAGAGGCATCCCAGCTATTGTTTGTGGCACTTCTCTGAAGCCAAATGCGATACAGGCGAGAGGCTAGGGGGTCTGCCAGGAAACTATGCTGTGTTATCACAGCCAGATGATACAACCTGACAAGCAGATGTGCTCCAGGTTCTGACCATGCAGTATAGCGGGAAATTGATGTTATTTCCTTATTTAACATTCATACTTAAAAACTGTATGTGAGATAAACAAATGTGTTTTTTTTCTAAGTATGTAATTTTTATCCCACTTTTTTACCTTTCTGCAATCAGTATTATATATAGGGCTGCAGCTATCGATTCTTTTAGTAATCGAGTAATCTATCGATTATTCTGGCGATTAATTGAGAGTGAGTAATTGAATAAGAAATATTGCGCTTTCTGCAATTTTTTCTATTACTTTTGCTTTATTTAAGAGCAATGGTAATATACAAAAGAGAAAATACGACAGGTCTCTTAAATGAACAACTATAAATTGCTATCGTAAAAGTACTTAGTAAAGTAACTTTATTTTTGTGGTAGTACCTTGTTTAGTACTTTTTACTGAAGCACAAAAGTAAAAGTAAAGGTAGTAATGTCTGCAGAGACCATGAACAGAAGATGTAGGTCACTCTTTTAACCAAAAGTCACCAGAATGTTTTGTTAACATTCAAATCTTTTTTTTCCTGGAGCGGGATGCTCCCAGACCCCCTACATGTGATGGGTTTACCAACATGTCACCTTTCTCTCCTCTTATGAGTTTGCAGGTCTGTATTTAGTAATCAAAAATACCAATAAGAGTACCATTAAAGTACAACAAAAGCAATAATAATTCAGCCGTTTAATTCTGAAATTCAGTACTACCTACGTGCAAAACACAGTGCGCTGTACAGTTGTTCGGATTTAAACGAGGCATTTTAGTAATCGAATTACTCAAGTTACTCGAGGAATTGTTTCAGCCCTAATTATATATACACAGCTATTTTTTTAACTTCTGGCTCTGAAATAGACCTTGTAGAGGACTATCTTCTTATATAAGGCAGGACTTAAATGTCACCAGTTTAACACCATAAAACAGATCAACAGAAGCAGCAGGTGTTCCTTCATGAAATCTATCTTTTACATGAACAATGAAGACTGGCTTCTGTGCAGTCCACCTTAAATGAAATATGGGTTTTATATATTCAAATCTCACTGACAGAACAACTTCAAATATGGCTGCCTTTACCCCTGCGCAGATACAACTTAAAGCTTGTAAAGACAACATGGCAGACAATCGGTACCTTTAAATGAACTTTAGCTTTACAGTTACTTGTTTAGGATCAATACAATGAAAATTTAATGTAGAATTAATGCAGTGGGGAGATGTCGACTGAGAAGAAAACATTATTTCTTGTCTTCCACAGTACAGGAACAGGAGCCTGTGTCCATCCTTTCAAAGGAAAGGTTACAGTATGAACCCCTCCTACTGACCTCTCGACATGTGTTAACATCCCAAAATGATGGTTCCATGTCCAGTGACATGTTTTGACCTCTAAGACTGAAAAATGTCTCTCCTGCAAATATTTATGGTATTTCATCACAAAAGAGGTTTAGTGCACACTTTACTTCTTTGTGTAGAAGCAATGACATGATAAATTCAGTATAGATTATTTCATTACTGTCTAGTGAATACCACAAAAAATGGTGCAATATAGCTGGTCTGCATTAAAAATGTAATTTTATACCTCATTAGCCACCATGCCTCGATTGTTTGGGATGCATTACAGTACAGAAGTGATTTTTAAACCTGTTCAGTTGACAGACACCGAAATTAGAAATGCATAAGAAAAAATAGGCTATTAATAGTGCAAGTGGCAGTGTGTGTTATAATTTAAGATAACACATTCATTCATGTAACGCACTTCCTGACCTTCATCATGTGTAAACTGCTTGATGGGGATATCAGGTCATTTGGTCTCAAACACGCTCACACTAGAACGCAGGATAGTCTTTAATGGAAAGCGAATACCAGACCTTCATTAAAACCAGGTCAGGAGCAAAGCTGTGATCTTGATCAGATATGACACCTGTGTCTGAATGACAAAAAGGCATCACTTTAACAGGCCAATGAAGCCAGCAGTGTTACTTTTTCCATGTCTGAAAAGGGTTATAAAAGTTCATCCAGCACCTCCTCAATTCGCCTGAATTCACCAGTACTTGTGCCAGTTGCTGCCAGTGGGGAAAACAGTAATATTGAGAAACACAACACTTAAGAATTTGCTGGAAACAAATAAACACAGGCCTGTTTTGTTTAACATGTTTCTTCCTCTGTGATGGCAACAGCCATGGCCGAAGGCATTATGTTTTTTTCTACTGTCCATCTGTCCATCCATACGTATGTCTGTCCCATTTTCATGAATGCAATATCGCAGAAACACCTTGAATGTCCACTTGGACTAAAGGATTGGGCCATAATTCAGGACTTTATGTGCTGAATATGACACAACATCTGACAGGACAAAAGGATGAAGTGCCATTTTATATCCAAAATATCAAAGGTCAGCATCACTCTAACATTAAAATTTTCTGTAAAAACACTTTTCTGGGTATTATTTAACACCATAACTCAGGAACAGATGGAGAGACTATAAACATATTTCATGCTACATCATATTCACTAATATTGTATAGATCTCCTCTGCTGCAGATGTGTGTAAATTTAGAGTTTGTAGCATCTCTGCTGCATCCATATTTGAAGCATTGTTGTCAACCACAAGTTCTTTGGTTTTGCTGATAGTGAGCAGCATCATATGATAAAGCTCTCTGTCTTCTCTGTAAAAAATAGCATGTTTCTGGAAATGATTCACTAGAATCATACATGTCAATATAAAGATGCAGTAACTTCAATTCCAACTCCAACTTCCATTCCTTTTATTAAATTCACCATATATTATAAATTTGGACAGACATGGATGCAAACTGCAACTTGACTGGTAGGCAGAGGCACAAAACCGAGTCGTACTTGTAGGTATAAGAGTCCTCTGACGTGTACAAAAGAGACCATCATCAGCTTCTCGGCTCAAGGATTCATCATTGTTACTTCTTACTGTCTGTAGACAGGAACTTTGAAAACAGCAACTGAGACAGAAAGCAGAGTGGTCAATAAGACAATTTGTCGAGTCAGGCTAAAGCCTCCTTCACCCAACAACAAACAAGCAAAAGCAAAATTGCAGTGTTTTGACTCCTCTTCATGAAGGATTTTTAAGTAATGATGCTGTTTCCTAGAACAGATACAACTTATTGCGTGAGGAACAAACTCTCTCCAGACTAAGAAAAACAACAGACTTATGTCGCTACCACTGAATCCTCTGGTTTTAACTTTGCTGTGAAATTCATAAAGCTTGTCAATGCTCTATGAGAATGCCTGTGCAGAACAACAATATGATAAATGCGTTGTGGTGGCTGGGAGACTGTAAATGAATTTCCTGAGCCTTGAGATAAACAGCAGCATTTATGTCCTCTGCCACCAACAGCACCTAATGATTTGATTAAACTCTTTGCATAATGCTGCAGTCAATCTCATCTGCCGTGGATAATTTGTTTTTTTGATTTTATCTTCCACAACAGCCCCACGGTGACCAAATCTTTAGTCAGACGCTGCTGTATTAGGGAGGGAAACTACTTAATGAAAATGTGTTTCATTCAGCTCAGACACTGAAATCAGATGTTGTTCTTAAACAAAACAATTAATTCATACTTGTGTCTTTGGCAGCCTGCACTCTTGACAAAAAGCCTTCATTCTCTTCATTTTTGGCACATAAGTATCTTCTTGTCAAGGTTTCACACAGCTGTGTTAACCGGGAAAACAAAGTTGTAAAAAAAGGACTAAGGCTATCAAGTTTCTTGATAGCTATCCACTGCAGTGCTGCCAAACATATCTGTATTTATTCCTAGAAAAAATAAGAGCCACTTTAGTAAAAGTCGACACAAAACAACACAGCAGGCCAGCCAAGAAACAAATACAAACGGTGTGCCTGGTGGAAGACATCCTCGACACTGCTGGCTCTCACAATACCTGCACAGAAGGAACATTTAGCACTTTTTAAATTGCATCATCTTCCATTCAGAGAAACAACTAAAACAAATGTTCAGGCTTGTTTAGAGCTTTTTTGAATCATCTCTGGCCGTATGAATACTGCTCTCCTACTGGCATCGTCTTGGCAATGGGTGTTGTTCATTTATACTGACTGAGACTGAGATAGAGAGCGAGCGCAGGTGGCTTTTGGGACTTTATTAGGATCATTAGGCTTTCAAGGGAACTCTCCCTCAAGGCCAGGCACATGCACTTTGTGACATGATCGGCTGAGGAAATCAGTGGAAGAAATGCCTAATTCATTTTTCTGGCAAGTGGAAACGTGAAAAGCCCTAATAAGATCCAGCTAAAAGGCTTCCAGCGAGCTTCGTGCTCAGACTGAACAGGCAGCTTCACTGAGTCTACAAAATGTAGAAACTTGACTGTGATGAGCAGCACTTTTGTCTCTCTCTGGTCAGCAAATTTCATTGCAAGACGATGAAATGTGTGGTCTCCTGTGGCAATCCTAATTCTGCGACATCTGTGTGTCCTGTAATGATTAATAGTGTACAATATGATGTATCATCTGGCTGTGGGTAAAATGTGAAGTGAATGAATGTCTGAGGGTTTCTGCTGTCCAGTCTCTGCCATAAAGTCAAGGTGAAAATGATGACAATAGGCTGGAAAAATCAATTTGACCTCTTATGTGATCAATTTTTACTGTTATGTAATGTCGACTTGGCAATTATAAGATGGGCTCTGCACAGTTTTCTTCCTATGAGGGTCTGTGGGTGGTAGATGGAGGGCAGGAAAGTTTTTGTGTGTACACTTGGAGCATAAGTTTAGTATAGCGAAGATCAAATGACAGTCTGGATACAGCTTACACTGTGATTATATCACTTCTCTTGACTACTGCCACTAATCAGTTTATTTAGTTTGTTCATGTAAGTCTGACCAGCAAACTTGCATGACCACTGATGAACAGTATAAAGATCACTACTCAAAAAGAGCAACTTATATTTGATATGCCTTTATTTATGATGCATTGAGAGCAGCAGTTTGGAAGTTGGTGATATTTTGATCATGCAGCAGGTGCAGCAGGCTGCTGTCTAAGAGTATAATTCAAATAAAATCCCATAACTTTGAGATAAACCTTCAAAAAGCAACTAACAAATTAGTGGGCGTGTTCATTTTTGCATCACAATTTTAATATTTACCGACAAAAACTATTAAAATCATAATAGTGTGACATTCATTGGGGTGTCTACAAAACAAACATGTTTTCTTACATCTGGAGAACAACAGTTTTAGGCCCGGGCATCTCTGCAGCACTACAGTACTACATTAAAATTCTGTTGTGTCACACATTTTGCATTTATCAAAAAAATTGCAGCTTCTGCTATTTGGATATTGCACTTGGCCATCTTGTGATTTTGATAACATTTCGCCCGAGTACAAATGTTGCTACAAGTTGTCAAAACTCCACAGGGTAGCTTTAACAAGGAAGCACACCATTCAGAGAACGGACTCTATTTTTTCCTCTGTTATTCTTTCATAAATTTGGTGTTCTGTGGTGTGAAGCTTCACAAATCAGCTGAGCTTGACAGCATGAGCACAGTCTGCAGTTTACTGACACTCCATATTACTTTTCAATACTGAAGTTTGAGCCTTTAATTACCTCTAATGTTGTGATTCCAACATGCCGAATGTAGCTTTACAATCACAACAACCAGACATTCATTATAACTGTCAGCTGCCCAGTGGACGTTCATCTGCCACACACTGTACATAATCCTTAGTAAATAATATGGTCTGTGTAATGAGCTCTGTATGATATTCTGTCATCATAAGTACTGGATAAGTACTGCTGTGGACAACCATGCTCATCACTGTCTACAGTCAACCCTCTACATTGTGCGGTGACCCTCTTTTCATTGCCATAGTCTTGTGGAAATGTCTTCAGTCGATGTTGTGTTACCGTAGACAGCCCCATCATCATAAGGTAAAGTCTGTTCTGTAAGATGCCCCAGACGGGGGCAAAAAGCACTGAGTTGTCCAAACTGTCCTGACACAAGTCGTTGTTGATTTCACTGTTGTAGGGGAAAGACTCTAGGGCTGCAGATAAGACTGTTGCCATGGTCCTGAAGGAGATACCAAGTAAGGCGTCATCAGAAGGGAAGCCCCTCCTCACAGTGACTACCAAGGTGGGCAGAACCATTTCAGAAACTCCCCCGCCCTCCCCCCTGCCTCCAAGTGGAACGTCCTCCTGTGTTGGTCATACTGAACAATAGCAAATCTTTGAGTGTCCTATGACTGACCTCCACTGTCTACTAACTCATTAATTAAGCCTTATGACTGTTGTGTCTAACATAGAAGCAACGATTCATTTCCAGCTGCTCTATGGGGTATAAAACCCGTCCACTACATTACTACAGCTACACAAACAGTCAGTAATGATCTTATGATCTATAGAGGCAGCCTCAAATTGCTGCAATTACATGTTACGTTTTATCTTTTCAAATTAGCCTCTGAAAGATTCATAGTGTTCCTCTAGTTAACATTTATTATGCATTTAGTGTGTACAGTATGGGGGGATTAACCAGAGGGTCACACAAATTTCCTCTCTCCCATTTCTAATCAGGACAGACAAAACTTCCTCATGAACTTTTTACACCTCATAAGCAGCTAATCCTCCACACAAACAGCGTATGAATGCATTTTCCAAAATGCTATGCCACACAGCATGGCATTGAGCTTTTGACTGAGCTCTCTGTGTACAAAATACTGCAGCAAATTACTGTTTACCCGCTGCTGAGCTTTCCACTTCTCTTTTGCTTTTTTAAGTGTTGTAGCTGGATGGAGCCTGCGCTCCAGATGCCAATATGAGTTTTCTTGCTCTGTGCTTGATTGCTTTTGTACAGTATGTGTGTGTGCTGCTGCGTGTGTCCTCTTGTATATCTGTCTGTGTTTTAATAACCTGTGGCATGCTTTTATACTTGTCTGACTTTCTAATACAATGTCTAGTTTGATAAGCTGTCACACAACCAAGATAATGCTTCCACTCAAGTGGGAGGGATTCAATTATACCTCAGGATATTTGCTGACAACTGAAGTTGCTGAGTTCACACTGACAAGATATGACTTGTATATTTTTAAAAATATACAGTTCATTTTGTTGTAATGTGTATATCATGATTTGTTATCATTTAAGTTACTATATAAAATGGCAAGAAAAATCAGTGAAGAACAATTTCAGCGACAACTTTGGTTGTTAAGGCACCAATAGGTAATAACTGACCTTACTAAGTCCCATCCTTTTTGCTCTGTGCTCCAATAACTCCAATAAATAAAATTGAATCTTGAAGATGGTTAAAAGATTTTGCTGGAGGACCTGTAAAAATGATATATATTTACATTCTAAGTTATTTAATATTAACCAAAACACAAGCTAACTAGCAAGCTAATCTACACCAATCATTTGCCAGCTACTTAGCTGGTGTTTTGCAAACATTAGCAAGCTAGTTAGCTAGCATTTTGTTCACATTAGCTTACTTAAGATGTAGCCCTATATGTTGCTTTTACAGGAAAAGCAGAAAGTTGATCAAGGTATAAACTTTGCTCAACTGTGATTCTAGCTCAGAGCAAAAAGGGTCAGGAATTAGGATGGGTCAATACTGTGTCCAAAAATGAGTACTACAGTCCAAATCACAATTTAGATTCTTAGGTATTCTGTATTTTAAATAGATTGAAATCCTACTTAATATGACGTCTATGGTTGAAGCGAGTTGTTTCCCCCTGCCCCCTCCTCCCCAGACTTGAGGTGGCCCTGGCAGGCTGCAGGTACACTGCAGGAGCACAAGACGAGCACAGTATTGTAGTTTGACAATAACAAGTGACATTGAGTCCTCCACTGTAAGTTGATCAGCTGTTTATAAATGTCAAATGTCCGTCATTGTAAAGCTAAGTCTGTTATCCTGAAAACAAAAGCCCATTGTCAGAGATTTTTATGATTTATTACAGTAAATGACAGATTTCTCCTTTAATGCTCTGGCATATATCTACCGTATGTCAGGAGAGCTGCTTATTGCACACACCCCTGAAGCCTTTTCTTCTAGTGCATCTACTGAATGAATGCAATAGATTATATTCCCTTAAGATGCAGCAGTTTCACAGAAATCAATATTATGGAGACAATAGCCAACCTGTTTACAACATTTTACCACCGGCAAATATCAATACCCTCATGCTTCAGTGACAGAATCATCTGAGAAAAACATAAACACATACATGTAGTTACTACTCTGTAACAGATTCTTACAGCACAATAATGACTGAACCATTATCCATGTCATGAGGGTTTTCACTTCAGTGAGTGTCAACAAGGCTGTTTCCATTATCAAACAAAGTAAACACATGAAGACCTTCTCATGCAAAAATAGCTGCTGAAGATGAACTGCTCAACAGAGTCAAGACTACACAGCCAACTACAACAACTAGTGACATCTGACTAGAACCAACCAACAATCCAATAACCCAGTCATACTGTAATTAAACAGAAAAGGTCTGGAAACCACTGGTATAGTTTATAGCCTTATGTTAACTTTTCACTTCTGGTGACTGCATTTATGCTTCAAAAATCAGTAAAGTGTTTGTTTGTTAAGTTGATCTTGCTGAACAAAAATATGTCACCCATGCATCACTCTATATCATAGAGGAAATATGCTGCAATGATATGCAAAAATAATCATTGTTACATTTATAATTTCTAAGGGTAAATCTGATCATTTATCTTGAAATGGCTTTTAGGTCACACTGCCTTGCCCTAACCATGGTATACGGTAATATATCAGAATATATATATTTTCTGCATATTATAGACAATTCTTGCCTACAGTATAACATAACAACCCATTTAAAAACACCATTCTTCAAAAATGACATGTTTTCCAAAGAAATTAAAAGAGACTCATTTTTTTGACTTATAACAATACACTTTTGACATTGCTTAATTGGCTTCAAAACAGTTTTATTATCCTGAGAGGCTGTAAATTCATCTTCAAGAGGAAACAGACAGCTGTTTTCAGAGTCTAGCTCCATGAAAAAACATATCAATGTCACTTTGGAAATTAGAGAGAATAAAGAAGGATGTTCACTGGAGAGGTAAATTGAAATTGTTACAATTTTATATTGAATATGGGAGCAGGCAAACGCTATTGTGATGATAAGCATTGCTAACAGTTTGAGTAACACTGCTTTGCACAAACAAGTAACCACAACAGGCATAGAGGGAGTGATGTTAGATGTGAAAATATTAAAGCACAAATTTGCTCATTAATTTAGTCTATAATAGAGACAAGATTTCCCTGAGAAAAAAACATGCCCAGTGGCGGGGGTGGTGTCATTATTCTGTTGCAATCAACAATTACTTCATAATAAGTTAAACCAAAAAACCATGTTTATTTCTGCTTTAAACATACCTGAAAATAGAAACGTGCTCAGAACTGCAGTACAAAACAGCAACAAACTCAGGATGACTCCAAAAATCTAAATCTTGAAAATGCTCAATGTTCAGACCTGCTTGTTGTAGCACTACTCTCATATGCAAGCAAACACACACACACCGTAGAAAGCAGCTGTTGCAAGTCAGCATTGTTTTTGCTAAGAGCAGCTGGTAAATATTTTATTCCTGAAGAGAGTAAAGCAAGCATCAGGAGAAAAAAATGATTAGATTGTTTGTCTTTTGTTCTTATCTAAAGAATTGTAGATTTTCAGGTCTTCAAGTCACCTCTCAGTCAAATGTTTTGTATATTGCTTTATTTAAAACCCCTTGACTGCAGTGTCAAGCTGAACATTTGACAATTGCTCCATGTGGTCAGACACCACTCATGACTGCTGTGCTCTCCAGAGGCTGAGGCGGCAGTTTGAGAGGCATCATGTCCCAGCTTGATGTCACTTAGCAAGTGGCAGAGGCTAAGTGACAGGCCATAGCTCCTCACGCCACATGTCAAGTCAAGTCAAGTCTGTTTGCAAAGCCCCAAATCACATACAATGTCTTAATGGTCTTCACAGAGTCAGGGGTCTCAGCCCTGCTCTCTGAGGAGATCAGGAAAACTATAAAGAAAGCCAAGCACATAAAAAATCATTATCTCACCATCTGTCTATAGCAACAAGGTGAAAACCCACAATTATTATTTTAACAGGTCTAAGCCCTAAGTGCCACTGAGAGGAACTCCTAGTAGTAAGATAAAATGTGAATATGACCCTTAATTTGTAGCTCAGATATCCCAAACTCCAAAGAGTGAGAGTGCTGCTTACTGTGAAACACATCACCATCTGTACAAAACCAAATCATGCTTTACTGCAAACTGTATGTAAAATAAACATATTGTTGCAAACAGCATCCTCAGAGCCAGGAAACAGCTCTCAGTGACATTCCTTTAAAGACATACAACATAAGGCATGGGCACTCAAAAATATGCTAAATACAGCTGGTCTCAAGGAATGTAAGAGCTACCTCACTAATGTCTAAAACTATGAACCAGCACAAAAATGGCACAAAATGACTATGACCAACATAAACCACTATGTTCTAAACAGACACAAATCTGAACAAAAACTAACATTTGCATTTTGTAACAGAAAAAGCAAACTAAACAAACTGTTTTGACTGAAGAATGGTTATTACATCACATCATGTTGTCTGTACCAGTGATGTAATGTGAGTCTAGTAGCTTTCAAGCGATTTACAATAATCCCTGAACAGTCTTGGGCAGACAGGGGATATTTCAAGGGGGTTTGCGACTGAAAGAGGTTGAGAACTACGACTTAAAGGATAAGGCTGGTGATATTCTATATTTTTCTTATATAGACCAAAAAAAGACCAAAACAATGAATTCATCCTACCTGTGTAGCAGAGGCCTGAATAGCTCATTTCTGTAAGCCAGAGAGTTCAGTGGTCAGCACATCAATCAGCCACAACTTTATATTAGGTTTCATGTTCTTTCATTAAAATTAACTTGGGCATTGTTTATTATGGTACCACATTACCCTGGTGCCATTACACACTTACAAAAGTAGCCTACTAAACATGTCCAAATGTGTATTAATATGCAGCTAAAATTGTCCTAAACAAATGCCCTTTTTACTGTTTGACTGAAGAAAAACTACAGTGCCCAACTCTTATAGAAAATTACTAAGCCTTTTTTTTTTTTTTTTTAAATAAAACTATATGACCTGTTTGTGAAGATTTGGACTAGGGGCTGAGAAACTGGGAAGTATTGCAACTTATTGTAACTATTGCTTTCAGTCTAGGATTGCAACAATATGCGATTTGCACAGTAAAATAATGCCTTCACATTACCACAGTAGCCTATATGCTATTACACTATTATTATTATTGTTATCAGCTACAATTACCCTTAAAATCAACGAAAGCAGAAGTGTTTTTGGTTAAACAAACACTTGATTATGTCACAAAATATCATGTGCAGACATGAAATGTGATATAAGCATGAAATTTTAAAAAAAAAAAAAAGTAATGGTAGGATTCAGTACCATAGATATGCGAATGTAGATGGTATGATAACCATTTTTTTTTTAATTGCGCTATACTATGAAACTGGCATACTACTCCAACCCTATTTTGGTCTTTTTATGGGGTTTGCTGAATATTAGATAACAGAGAATAATGCCAGTCTTAGCCTTTAACAAGTAAAATACACAAAAGTAGAACATTTTATCTTAGCTATACTTTTTCACAATTTAATTTCCAATTTTGAAGCCTAAGGAAGAATCATGTAAAACCATTATGATGAGTCATAAAATGTCCAACTAACTGAACTCCAGTATGCAGGCCCGTGGGAGTACATGGAACAGTTTGTTACCACCCACAATAACAGCTTCAGCACAACTGTAATGAGTAAACAACCTGCTGCATTACAGAGAAGATTTACAAAGACATATAAGAATCAAGAAAACGCATTTTAGTATTTAAGATTACAGATGCTGAAGAGTTAAATGTGATATAATTCCTGATCTGATAGTCTACATGTGATCTGTATACTGAAAGATGATGGATATAATTATTTTTTCAAGACAACCATCCCTAACATAGCCCCCAGGTTTGATCTAACAACCATTGTAAGTTGTCTTCTTTGATATTTTTCATCCACCTTTCCCTTTATGTAGTGTTTTCCATCCTCTCCACCTCCCCCTGTCCTCACCTCAACCTCCCTGCCTTCAAAGATCTGACAAGTTTAACTGGTACACCGCTCCCATAACAGCAACATCTGAGAGATCTCTTAGAGTCAAGCCCAAGCGGCACAATTAGCTGAAGTTTTCCATTACATAATTTTCTAGATTACTCCTTAAAGCACTTGTAAACAAAGTGCCAAACTGCTTTGCATGAGAGAGGAGCAAAAAGGTATAACAAGAGGGGAGCAAAGGAGGAAAAAAGCAGTAAGGGAAAACGGTGCCCTCCTCGTCGTAGTGAGAGTAATGGGCAAGCAGCTCAGAGAGCTGCTCTCTTGGGTTAAGAGTGAACCTATAATTGGCGTTTGCATGCAACCTGCTACCAAAGTGCCTGACGCATCTCCCCAGATGAATGTGGTAGATCTTCTGTCCCCATTTTCTGGATGATTAGAGGAGGAAAATGCAGAGTCTCATCGTCTCAAAACCATTATTTAAAATTAGCCCCAATGGCAATCACAGGAAGTGCTTTGAAGAACATCTACAACGATCATGTAGTCTGCAGCGCAGATAAAGCCGTTACCTCCATTAGCAGACTGCCAGCAGCAATGTACAGACATATCTTTGATCCCCAACAGTTAACGCTCAACTTTCAGGCTCAACACCGTGAAATGTGAGCTTAAAAAAAGCTTGAAATACAAACCAGACTGACAGTTTTGGCATTATTAGATGAGACCATACACAGCTCAACAATAACATTGCTCAGGGGAAGTAAATGCCATGTTGGGCAAGCAAATCTAGCAACTGACTTGCCCGATCTGGGTTCAAAGCATTGTTTTTTCAGGAGCTGATGGTGGAAGTACCTAGGGGGCCATCTTGCCTCCTGCAATCTTTATTCACAGATGTGCTGTACAGATGGGGCAAGATAATGGCGGCAGGTGAAGAAAAAATTCATGAGCTTAAGTGCAAGTGAGCATTTCAGTTATTCTGGAAAAAGGAGTTGAGTTGGCTTTCTGGAACATGAACGCTGAGGCAAGCTGGCTAATTACAAAAGTTATTACCATAGCTCCACTAGTTACTTTGTTGTTATTTGATAAGCACTAACAAATAAAGTAATGTGTATAGGAGCAATTAAAATGGATTGAGAATCAGCTGTTTCTATATAGTTATTCTTAACGCCTGCCACAGGGTCAGATTCTCCTTGAAATCAGATGAATCAAGCCTTTGTTTAAAATCCCAGGTAGTCTCTCAATACCAGCCAATCTGAGCTTGCAAGGTAGTTGCTTGAAAAGACACAAACAAACCTATGACCTTCACATTTGTTTAAAGACATGCCTTACCAGAAACTATGTGGTAGGCACACAACTTCTGTCTGTCACCATCCCAATATGAAGCACCGGCCTAAAGACTTTGGATTGGTTCGGCCACGGAGTTTTTTTTTTAACTCTTTAATTGTTTCCAATCTTAGCAATGATTTGACTGATTTGTGAGCCTAACATCAGAGAGGAAATAGAAGAAAAATCAGGGCATCGCCAACATCTCATGGCAAACCATCTAATAGTTGTTCATCTTTTTCACTCAGAAACAAAGTTATGGCTTGACACTGAGAGGCATCTCCAGAGATCCTGTTTTTGTAAACTCTATCAACTCTAATACCACTGAGTCAATTAAGGGCCAAGCTGGTTGCAGTTTATCACAAATAGTGTGCTTGTTTCACAGCTTAACACCCTGTCATATTTTCTGAACAACACTGCCAACTTTCAGCAGTAAATATGACTCAGCAGAGCTCGTAGCCAAGATTCTGTCAACATGTCTCATTATTCTCTAAAAACATCAAGACTATTTAATGAATTAAATGTATCACTTGAAGATTATGGGAAGCTATAAACGTCTAGCATGCTGCTCTTTTGACAGCACTGACCTTCAGTCAATCAGTCACAACATCAGAAACAGTGACTCTGCAGGGAAGGCTTCTGCCTGCATCCACAGGACATTTTCAATGTTCAAAAATATACAGAGTGGAGACATCCAAGGTCATCTATCGTTCTGGGAATGTTCAGACAGACTACAGAGGATTTATCAGTGCACCTCTATTTAATGCAGACAGTAACTCCTGGATGTCTCCAGTAGATGCTTGGCAGCCATCACAAAAATTGTTATTCACTGACAGATGTTTCTCTGGTTATCATCCACTCAGCCACTGCGAGCATGTGCATTTATGAATGTCATTTACATTGTTAAGAGGTTCTCCCCCTCCAGTCCTGAGGTCCCATGTCTCCAGTGAGTTTTTAAACAGAACACTATATTTATACAGCTCAGCTATAGCATTCATATTGAATGGACCAGTCAGCTGAGAAGCTGTTTGGATCTGAGCTACAACAGAAAAATATCTTTTAGAATCCTTAAATAAAAAAACATCAAAACAAGGAAATCATATCTTCTCATGAGAATCTATAATATATCATATCAATAATGTATCGTACTGTAGATTTTCATGACATTTAAACATTATCTCCCTGTGCAGTAATGTGTTAGTAGTATATTAGTCTACATTTGATCATGATAATGATTCATACCAAACTAATGTATATACATTAACAGCACTGTACATACTTGATAAAGGGTAAAGGAGATAATTTAATGTCACAGAAACATAACGTCCTCCGTGTAAGACAAACTGAGTTTGAAATGAATATGAAACTGTAGGAACCCTGCTGGTTTGTCTGTTAATCAGTTATTGATTTGTAAACCATGATTGTAAGGAAACCTAAGTAATACAAGTGGACGATCTGAAAGTCACAATAAACCTTAATAAAATTTTCTATGATGGTGATATATATAAAGTAATGACACATAAGAATTTTGTCTGACTGACAGTCCAAAACCACAGATGTTCAATTTACAATGATATCACCACAGAAAAGGACAGACAATTGTCACATTGTTGAAGTGATTTGAATTAAATGAATTAAATAACTGATTATCAAAATGGTTCCTGTTTAATTTTCAATTAATTCAACTAACCGATTAGTCACCAGCTCTAATTGTCTAGACCATATGTCTTCAACAGGGGGTCTGTGACTCCTAGGAGGTCTTCAGCTACTGCAGAATATGTCTGATACATGTATCCAACATATTATTAACAAAGATAACTTGGCCTATTCATTACAAAAATATTCATGTGCCCAGCATTGACAAAAGCTAGCTAATCTACTACGTCCCTGTGTGGCACCTATCCATAACAGCGAACTGGTTAGATGTGTATTATTGACACAACTAGTTGTATTATTATTCCACATGTAGCCTACAGACACACTTGTGAGCCACAATGGATCTGGGGCTGCAACTAACAATAATTTTCATTATCAATTAATCTGTCAAACATTTTCTCCATTAATTGATTAGTTGTTTTGTTTATAAAATGTCAGAACAAATGGTGAAAAATGTTGACCAGTGTTCTCCAAAGCCCAAGATGACGTCCTCAAATGTCTTGTTTGATATTTTATAGATATTTAGTTTATAGAGGATTAAAGAAACCAGAAAATATTCACTTTTGAGAATCTATGACTTGGTACTGATAGCAGCATGAACTAAAAGCATTAAGGTAAAATGAGATCAGCATATGTGACTGTGTGAACACTGAACAACTGTTCTAATACAGGCCAAGCTAGCTGGGCTAGCCAGTTAGCTTAACACAGGCTAATTACTGAAACAAGTCTTTACTGACATTACCAATCCAGTCCAATGAATACACTTAACATCGATAAGACCAAGCAACATCAAACAACAAAGAGAGGGTTGAGTTGTGGTGCTACATGAGCCTGACAGCACATCCTCTCTATCTTCTGTGCTTCAAGAAAACAAAGCAGAGATTGAGTGAAGTGACCGGAAGAGGGCACACATAGTTTCAAAATAAAATGTCAAAATTAAAGTCTCGGAGCAAAAATGTTTGAACGTGACGCATTCACAACTTAAAACAAAATATTTTGTCAGATATTTTGTCTTTCAAGGGGGGCATGGAGTCCCATAGGAGGGGAGCAGACCATCCCTAAAAACAATGGCAAGTTTATAGTCAATTAATAAACGATTAATCATTGTAGCTCTAAATGGATCACTTTTTAAATTCATGACCAAGAGACTATGACATACCCTCCACAACAGAAAGGACTGGTAAAATTAACATGGGTGAAGCTAATGCATGAAACATTAGCCGTGTACAAACAAGAGAAGACCCATTTTAATGCAATATATGTAGTAGGGAATCCCTGTTCTGTCTGTATATCAGTTAAGGGATCCACGACCTGAACAACATTAAAGACTCCTGGTCTTGGATTATCAGATCATGCATCTGCTGGGCATACAGCTAAACTCAAACAAATGAAAACCGGTTAAGAATCATTTTAATGTAATCTAAGTTGTTAAAATGTTTGCACAGAAACATACACAGTACCTGTCAGGGAAATTATGTTTGATCATTCATGCACATGTAATCATGTTAATTTCAGCTGAATCCTGTACAATGTAACCTTTGCCTAGATATGACCTTGGCCTGATTGCCTAAACAAAGGTTTTGCTGCCCACCTGGGTGTCACCAGAAGATCCTAACTTCTGTCTTATGAGCCCTTAGCCTTTAGAACAAAGGCATGTAAGATGTTAACTGAAAGAAGCAACCTCAACAGGGAGAGAGGACTGAGCTGAGATATAGATGGAGAGAACAGCTTTCTATCAGTGTGCATATTACAAACTAACATTTGTCTTGTGTACCATGCTCTAAACATTAAAACTGTGAGAATACTGTAAGAGATTTGTGTCTCTTTCCTCGTCAGAGTGTGATTACAAAATTGTCACGACATACCAGAACAGTGAGCTGGACCACTGCACCCCCCACACACCACCAACAACAAACAGACACAGGCTAAAAGGGAAAAAAAGTGTTTTGATGTGGTAAATAATAATAGCAGGCTGCTGTTTTCTCCTTCTCCCTGCCTGGGTTGAGTCTGTCAGTTTAATAATGCCTACCTATGTTTGAGGTGGTATTTTAATCAGGTAGTCTTCCAGCTGAATATGGGTAAAAATCGTCTAATTAAAACAGCAGGAGCCATTTGAGAGGATTCATTTCTTCCATTAAAGGCCAACAGTTGAGTGGTTATTATTCAGATTTTATGACGTTTTTAAGATAAAATGTCTTTCACCAACTACTGTAACTGAGTCAGTGGTGGCTCAGCCTTCAGTCAGACTCAATTACACTTTTCCCGAACAAGCACAATGTAAATTGCTTAATAAATTCGACCTTTAAAAACAAGCCTACTCCTGTGTATTCTCATCCTATGATTTGTCGCTCTAGTCCAGAATTGGGGGAAAATGCATGGGCTGGCAGCAGCAGACGATGAAATCAGGTTACTTCACACTGTGAGACTTCCCATGAACCAAAGCTTTATTCTGACACCAGAACTGCACAAACTCTAATTACCTGTGCTGGGTCAGCGTTCTTGCAGCGCAGCGCAGACTCTCACTCCACAAAGTAATGACCCCTTCCTCTGGATATTATTCATGTAGTTTTTTCAAAGGATTTCTGTCTGTTGCAAAAGTTTGAGCTTCTTTTCTTTAGGGCAAAGAATATAAAATCTTTTTCCAAACTAGTTGTTGCCATCTTTTACATTTCTTCATTCACGCATCTCTTTGTTGGACGTCATTTTAATTGCTGAAGTGAAGAAACATTTCTGTTGTTTCAATATTCATGAAGCAAAATTCATAATATCGACCTCATTGTGAATTATAATTGGCTTTCTCTTTCATTGTTTTAATGTTCTTTGTTCATAAGAGGTTTAGCAGGAAGTCAGACCTCTCTGGTGTCTAATGCTGCATTCACACTGCAAGCCTTCATGCTCAGATCTTTTTTTTGTTTGTTTGTTTGTTTGTTTGGCTGTTCACGCCATTTTCAAAATATTGCCCAAATCAGATTCAAGTGGTCATGATCCTGAAGTAAACTGCAAGCAGCACGCTGTCAGCTTTAATGGTTTAATTTCTAAGTTAATGTACAGTGGAAGCCAGCAAATTCATGATCAGATGATGAAAAGAACAAGAGCCAAATTTTTAATTATGGCTTTTTTTGTGGAGCAATGGCTGCTCTTTCTGTATGGAGGTGTGTGTAGATGGAGAATAGGAACCAGGAGTGGTGGGATGGTGAAAGTGAATGGCTTCACAGAAACAGATTTCAACCAAAATTTTGGAATGTCATGGTCTACTTTTAATTACATCTGTCAGCACCTTTCCACAAGACTCTTGCAGCAGGACACATCAGGCATAAGACTCACACAAATTCAGATAAGACTGCTCAGACTGAAAAAAAAAAAAATCAGACCTGTATCTGATTTAGGACCACATATGAAGGTGGCACAAATCAGAACTGGAGAGATAGGTTCCATGTGATTTGTGCCGTTCACACTGACATGAAAAAAACACAGTCAGAGTCACATTTGAGCCAAAAAAGTCGGATTTGGGCCACATTTACATGCAGTACAAACATAACCTAATTGACCTTAAACTTAAATAACATTTCTTTGTCTGTGAATGACTTTTGACAAACTAAAGTAACACATATACCACGGATAGCATATGAAATATACCCTTACTTAATATAATAATAACACTTTATTCAATTCAGTCCAGATTTTATTTGTACTAGTTCAGTATCCATTTGGGCCATGGACATTCGAAGCATCTGCCCATTCAGTGTGCCAACTGACCCTTCGTTAGTTACTGTTGCTAAGCCTGCCAAACTTTCCATTCTTGCAGTTTATGCAGTTTACAGTGATAATGGTGGCAGATATAACATCGAAATTGGGAGTAACTGTTGAAACAACTCTGAATCCTTAGAGATGTATACAAAAGCAGCTTCTCATTTCTAGCAGACGATGGGGGATTTTGTCAGCTAAAATAATTCCTCACAAGCAGATTTTATAAGTGTAGCTGGCTGATGTAAGCTACTGCTAATTGTGATGTTTCCATCTGACACGTTTTAAAAGAAGAACCCTGTGAAAGTGTAAATGTAAAGTTACCTGACAGCTGTGCACATGGTATAACGTTAATGCTAAAAGACTGAGGCTAAAGCTAGCTTACATCTCAGCAAACATTGGTCGGATGGTGAAATGCGACAGGTATATCTACATGACAGATGACAGAAATACATTCATGAACGTGGGAAAAGGAAGCACAGGGAGTCAGTTAGTGCAGCAGACTTGGAGACAGGTCCCCCAGCCAGACCAGCCAGACCTTGATTGCGGAAGATAGCCAGGATAGCTGTCGTTGGCCCACTTTGATTCTGCATCAGCCCACATTGTCCTCCTCAAAGCCCCACATAACAAATGCAGATGCAGTGGTATCTAACAAGTTTGGCTGAAGGTAAAGCTACTGCAGCTAGTAAGCTAGTGTTAGTTAGCTGGACATGCTAACGTTTGCAGCTTACGTTAGAGTAGATGAAGACAGTTTAATCCATTCACCACACTTGTGCTCTTGTGTTTCACATTTTTGAGAGACTACAGAAAAGACGCCACCGTCCAGACTCATGAAAACACTGAGTATCGCTCTTCTCAGAGCCTCCTGCACACCGTGTCAACATGTAGAGAAATGGAAAGATTGTCAGCTCTAGTTATGGTTGCTAAGCTATGATTGGACAGTTGCTGTTGGAGGTGGGGCTTAGCGAAGGGTCAATTGCTCTGCCCCAGAAAGCGCAGCTTGTAGCTTTGAGAACAACACAGACGTAGTCATTTGAGGGCCAGCTACATCAAAGTTGTATGGTGCAATAAAAATACAACAAAAATCTAAGACAGTAACTTTTTCCTGTTTGGTCCAGAGATGTTCTGTACTACATTTAATGACAGGTGCTCAAAATTTGTTGGAGGAGTAGAAAAACAACAGATTTGGATAAAATTTAAAATCAGTGACACAGATGGATATTCATCTGGACTCAGAATCCATGAAAAAAGGGTCAAAAAGTTACAACATAGTTAAAACGTAAGTTGAGTTAAAACAAAATTTGTTATTGTGTCAACATCTGGTAAAATTGAATACGACGAGGTCAGAAGAAAAGAAAACATACAGCAGTGGGCTCTGTATGAGGATGTAGAGCCAATGTCTTTGTTATTGCCACAGCAATGCCAAACTATAATACAGGATGGATATACTATACATTTATAATTGTAAGGGCACATATAGTGTATAAAAACCCCATTCGGGTTGTGTGCAGTCCATTCCTGCTTTATAATTAAACTTTTAGCACCTTCATTAAAATTCTGCTTGCGAGCACGGCCTGGAGAGCAACAATAGCAAATGTCATGTTTCCTGGCTGCCAGCATTATATAC
>JAJHUR010094269.1:0-10643 GCA_027495735.1 Lutjanus campechanus | reverse complement strand
TAATTGTGATGTTTCCATCTGACACGTTTTAAAAGAAGAACCCTGTGAAAGTGTAAATGTAAAGTTACCTGACAGCTGTGCACATGATATAACGTTAATGCTAAAAGACTGAGGCTAAAGCTAGCTTACATCTCAGCAAACATTGGTCGGATGGTGAAATGCGACAGGTATATCTACATGACAGATGACAGAAATACATTCATGAACGTGGGAAAAGGAAGCACAGGGAGTCAGTTAGTGCAGCAGACTTGGAGACAGGTCCCCCAGCCAGACCAGCCAGACCAGCCAGACCGTGATTGTGGAAGATAGCCAGGATAGTTGTCATTGGCCCACTTTGATTCTGCATCAGCCCACATTGTCCTCCTCAAAGCCCCACATAACAAATGCAGATGCAGTGGTATCTAACAAGTTTGGCTGAAGGTAAAGCTACTGCAGCTAGTAAGCTAGTGTTAGTTAGCTGGACATGCTAACATTTGCAGCTTACGTTAGAGTAGATGAAAACAGTTTAATCCATTCACCACACTTGTGCTCTTGTGTTTCACATTTTTGAGAGACTACAGAAAAGACGCCACCGTCCAGACTCATTAAAACACTGAGTATCGCTCTTCTCAGAGCCTCCTGCACACCGTGTCAACATGTAGAGAAATGGAAAGATTGTCAGCTCTAGTTATGGTTGCTAAGCTATGATTGGACAGTTGCTGTTGGAGGTGGGGCTTAGCGAAGGGTCAATTGCTCTGCCCCAGAAAGCGCAGCTTGTAGCTTTGAGAACAACACAGACGTAGTCATTTGAGGGCCAGCTACATCAAAGTTGTATGGTGCAATAAAAATACAAAAAAATCTAAGACAGTAACTTTTTCCTGTTTGGTCCAGAGATGTTCTGTACTACATTTAATGACAAGTACTCAAAATTTGTTGGAGGAGTAGAAAAACAACAGATTTGGATAAAATTTAAAATGAGTGACACAGATGGATATATTCATCTGGACTCACAGAATCCATGAAAAAAGGGTCAAAAAGCTACAACATAGTTAAAACGTAAGTTAAGTTAAAACATAAACTTTGTTATTGTGTCAACATCTGGTAAAATTGAATACGACTCCTTTGGGTCCTCTGTAATACACCCACCAAGTGTAAAGTAGATCAGATGAACAGTTCTTGAGATATGGAAAAGACATACAGACAAATATTCCTTCCTTTATAGTTAGATTAGATTAAACAGCACCACCTCATACAAAAGCAGTTCAAAGTTCTTTACATAAAACCAAAATAAAACAGTAAAAAACTTGCTTATAACAGAAAAATCCATATATACATATAAATGCACACCTACATAAACAAACACGTTGTGTTAATTTACTTGACTGAAAAGGAGGGTTTTAGTGTGATCAGCAGACAGACTGCTCCATTTGTTGGTATTAAATGCTGAATGCCATCTCACCAGACTTTAAAAACATGCCCTCGGCACATGGAGGAGATGGTCATTTCTGTGTCAAATGTGCATCTCAGTTTGTGGCAAAGGAAAAGGTTTCCACTTCAATACTTTTACACATTGGGTTTTAGTGAGGTCAGAAGAAAAGAAAACATACAGCAGTGGGCTCTGTATGAGGATGTAGAGCCAATGTCTTTGTTATTGCCACAGCAATGCCAAACTATAATACAGGATGGATATACTATACATTTATAATTGTAAGGGCACATATAGTGTATAAAAACCCCATTCAGGTTGTGTGCAGTCCATTCCTGCTTTATAATTAAACTTTTACCACCTTCATTAAAATTCTGCTTGCGAGCACGGCCTGGAGAGCAACAATAGCAAATGTCATGTTTCCTGGCTGCCAGCATTATATACACGCTGCACAGGCTGACAACAGTGGTGGAGGCTTACCCTCTCTATGAGACAAAACTGGTTTTCACCTCCAAATTATGAAGCATTGGTTGGCAAATTGCGGCCAGCTGCACCTGGAGTATCGAGGCTTCAGGGTACCAGTAATGAATTGGATGCAACCTCTTCTACAGCTGCACTGGCAGGCCTACAAATTGGTGCATCACAGGCAAGGTGATTAGCATTTTCATGGTTTGGAAGGTGAGATAAGCAATAATGGTTAAGCAATTATTTTTTGGGACACAACCACCGGATTTCTCTCAGCCCAGCTCATCTCAATAGAACCCATTCAGTGAGAATACATGCTCTGTAGTAACCTGGTCATCTTTCTGTAGTAATTTGATTATATCATGTAAATGAGAGTTTCAATTACCTTAATTTTGTGAAGTTACCAGGGTTTCTAAAAAGGGTTTTTAAATGTGCATGACAAAGACTTTAAAAAAGGGAAGTATGACTGTAAATTCACTGCAAAGGAATGAAAGATGTTTGTAGTTGTGTCTTCTTATGTGCTAACAATAGAATCTTTAATAGTCAAAGTGGTACGCACACGTGTTTTCATTCATCGTGCCTGATTAGACCTCCTCTGATGGTGCAGTCACACCAGATTTCCACATTCATTTCCATGATGAACAGATAGAGAAGTATTTGCTCCGAGTCCCGAACACAATCTGACTGAAAGTGCTCTGCAGCCAGCTTGAAAAATGGGCTGATACTAACCTCCCATTCAGGAAATATTGATTGTTTATATCTGTGTTTATATTAATAAATGGCAAAATAAAACAAGCAGCAGAAAAGGAGGGATGCTGCTTTACAGCAGAACCGGGACAGTGACAAATGACAGTAAAGTTATTGATAATTTCCTGCTGTTCTCCATCCTGCCTTTTGTTTGCCACACCACATGACAAAACTGCCCAGGCAAACCTGGGTTTGACCGTACCACTTATCATTCTTATTGGTCAAGATAGTTTGTGACCTTATGTCATGTCAGTAGAGCTATGTCCCGTGGATAATTGTTCTTTTGTCACTGGGTGGACGGCCCAATGGAAGCACCCCCTTCCCCCACAAACCAACCAACAAACACATACATGTACACCTCCCAAAGGAGATTGTTGCAGGATGCCTTACTGTGAATACAAAAAGGCAGCAGTGCTTCTATGATCCACAAGCTCTTCCGGGACTACTATTCATTTGGTCATCAAGGTGACAGTACTCTAAAGAGTACAGGCTACAACAAAGTATAGAACTGAGTATTTGTAGTATATAGTTTAGAGTATAATATAATAGATCCAACTCAAATATCACAGAAGGGCAGGACTGAAAGAAAAAGGTGCAATTACAAATCTATCTGCTACTTCATCTCCATGGACAGCACCATGGATTTATCAATATGCTGCACAGTTCGTCTACAATAAGACTACCCTTATAAATGAGTAATAAATTAATTTATAATTAGGTTATTAATAAGGTTGTAAATACTTTATCAAGATCCAATTGTTCTAATTAATCTGTTTAATTAGGCTAGTTCCTAACATTTATAACTGGTAAAAGGGAACCTCACTGTAAAGCCTAAAATCTGAGGCTTAAAAGTACAGATATTGGAGGGCTCACTATTTGGCAAAAAAACAGCAGGCCACTGTTGCCCTTTTTATATGAAATGTTGCAACAGCTTTTAATGATAAGTACTGACAACCTAATTATAGACCATTTAAGTATCATTTTTATACTGATATTTCAGAGCTGTGGTCAGGGCCATAGATTCTAACTTGTACAAACATCAGTCACATAAAGGATCAATGAGATTGGCAGACTAGAATTACATATTCAACTAAACAACCTCTCTGTCTCTGTACTCTCTCTGCTTCAAGAGGATGGAGGAGGTGGGGGGTGGCAGGTTAACAAGGAGGACCGGATGCCCCCTCATATCGCCTGCTGGCTACGCCCAGCTTCAATCTAAGAAGAGCTCTTTTCAGCCAGAAAAGAAAAACACCTACGTGGGTTTGCAGGGTTTTCACACCCAAGTTTGACTAAAACTGCAATTAAAAGTGGTCTCCAGCAGCTCAACAACAGTAAAATTCGAACACGTATAGAAGAGGAAGAGAAACTGCATTCTCTCTCCCTACAGAGCCTGTCCTCTCAGTCCAAAAACAGTTCTGCAGGCAACAGCGACAGCGTCATCACTAACACATTCAAAATGCCAGTTTGGTTTCAAAAATATGGTTGGGGGTTTGGGAGGCATCTTTTTGTAGATTAGCTGTATGTGCATTAACCAGGTAATTACAGTGCATGTAAAAGCAATCCCCAATTTCCTGCCTTACTCTGATTTCTTTCAATTACCATGTGTTGTATGTGCATGCAATCATAGAGATGTGTTTGTGGTGAAGGTAATTCTCTATCATCCAATGGGCAAACAACAGCTGTGTTTTGATGTCTGTCAGAAAAGCTTGAAAAAGAAGTTGGCTACCACTCAAAAGTACTAATCCTAATACAGCAGTGCAACCATATGCCAGTTGTAAAACATCACAGAAACATGTAGCCAGGAGTCAGTTTGCAAAGATCAGGGTCTGACTCAAAATATGCAGTTTATGACTGAATGTGGTAAACAGAGTGTTCAGGAAGAACTCTGAACTTTAATGAAATATTTTATAACATTTACTGTAAGATTCTCTGTGCTCTTCACAATAAACACAAGGACAAACTCTTAAAACTGTTAAAAACACTGCAAAACCTCTAATATCTGAGTGGATAAACACACTCTGAATCACTTCAGTGCATCTATGTCAAGATGTTGTGAATAAATGATGTGCTGCAAAGGAGCACAAATGTGTGTTCCTAAAATGACACACAGACAAGTTGAAACCCTTTTAGTAGTGCAGGGATGTGTCAGTATAGAGAGTGTGGTGTCATCTGTATCATGACCAAAGGGCTGAACTTCACTTAATGTTAACATACCAGGGACTCTTGTGGACATTATGATGGGAGTTTCATGCTCAGTGAGAGCCTGAACTGTCTTTTTCTGTTTGCTCTTACAGCTGGTGAGTGAGCAACAAGAGAGCCGCCCGCTTCTAAGCCCTTCCATCGACGATTTCCTCTGCGAGACCAAGTGTGATGGGCTTTCCCGCCCTGTGACTTCCAACACAGCTGGTACAGTACTGTTATTTTTCTGTCTGTAAAAAAACTGTAACTGTCTACCCTAAATGATGACATGCAAACATGAATGTGACAACTGAGCACTTCAAGTAATTTTTCAATTTAAGTCTTCATCTTCATCTTCTTTTACCTATCTGGGGCCGGGTCGCGGTGCCAGCAGTCTAAGCAGGGATGCCCAGACTTCCCTCTCCCCGTCATTTCTTTAATTTGCCGTTTAAAGTTATATTAAGAATAATATGGAATACAAATGTAGACCCCTTTTTCTGTTGGTAAACATTTTGATGTTTTTTTTTTGTTTGTTTTTTTTAAAGAAGAGCTCAGGTGTAGGCAAAATAATTCTCTTGACATATTAGCTACAACACTAGCTAGCAAGTTTTGTTGGCTTGTTTCACTTTGACTGAAGAAAATATGAACTCCACTAATATGTACAACCACACACTCTCCAAGACCGCAAGAGTAACTTGAAAAAGTTCACATTAACCACCAGAAAGGTCGACCCATACATGCTCGCTCAATTGATGGACCATCTTTCTACGATTGCCATATGTCTGGGTGACTGGACAACTATATTGGCTGTTGCCTTTGTCCATTGCCAGTTGTTTTTTTGGCCAAATTTTGTCATTTTATTTTGCTAATTTAATGGTCTGCACAAATGACAGGTGCTGCTCCATGACGTAGTCAGGGGCACAGTACACACCCACTGGGCTGGAGGACAAATGAGGGGAAAACGGCCTGTAGAGCCAGATTATTTTAATATCTGCTATGGCGCATTACAGATTTATTTTGACCAAACCAGAGTTGTCGACTGTTATAACATGGAAAGACTGACCAAGACAGCTTTGGTGAGCTTTATTTTGTTTCGTCTGTCGAATTTAAATACAGTATGTTTTACAGAGTTAACAAGGAGATCAACGCTTCTCTTAGCTTAGTTTATGTAAAAGAGAATTCAGAAGGTGATCAGTTCTGTTGTATTTTTCTGTTTGATAAGGAAAATAGGTGTGAGACTATATCCTTTCTTGACATCTTGTGAGTTCATGTTCTTTATTTTGTCACAGCTCGCGCACATCTCCCAGCTTTCATCTTAGCCATATTTATCTTTGTTCATTTACAGGCAGAGGAAGCTGGTATGCGATAAAACTTGACATCAATTCTAGCACCCAAAAACACAGCAAGATGACATTTTCACATGGTTATGTGGCCTACTACTCAGGTGATTTGTGTTTGCCTCCAGTTTTTCCTTTGTTTTGCCTACAGCTAACATTGTGACGCACTTGTGACGTACGCACAAAAAGGGTCTATAGAGGAAACGGTCTGTGTGTGGTTGTTAACAAGTGAGGGACTTGCCTCCTGTAAACACTTTTTATCAACCATAGCAACACTACTGAACAGAGTGTTTTTTATTCAGCTGTGCCATCTGTGTGTGTGTTAAATCAACATCATACCCATGACCACTGTTACTAGCAACACAAAGAGTGTATTATCTGAGGTTTACAAGCAGAACAAAAGCTCTCTAGAAACCACATAAGTTGGACGTAACAACAATAGGCCTAATGCATGGCTGCCTGCACAATTATTCACTGTGTATCTGAAGTACATAATTAATGTGTGCTGCCATTTATGTGCTTGAGTTTAAAAGGGATCATCAATGGACAATGCAATACCAATTCCATTGCAGATTTCCTCTTGTCTCCTATTTGTCAGCTAATAATTGACTGTGGTTCTCCATGTGCTTACTCCCTCTGTTTAGTAATTCTGTACACTAATAGAGGATTTCAAGTAAATAATTTGATTTATTTGACAATCGTCAGGTTTTCATCCAAATGTAGCACAAATTGGAACCAAATTTCCAGAAAATCTGTGGCAGAAAATGTGAATTAATCTGCATTTCCATCCACTATACTTATATGAATATTAGTTGGGGTAGGTTGGGTGCATCAAAATTAAAGTGACGCTGATTCTCTACTCAGGTGTCATTATTGCTTAAGTGCTACAAGATGATGTAATTACTAAACTTTAAAAAGTGGAAAACAATATAGAAAATTTGCCAACTCTGTTTAATGTATAAATTTTGTACACATGATAGGTTCCTCATAGCTCCATATAGATCGTATGTTTTAATCTGCCAGTAGATAGTCTCATACTTCATTTATGTCTGATTTATTCCCAAGTTCACGATGCACATTTTTGCTTTTTGATTTATTTTTATTGACACATATTTAAAATGAACATAAAAAATGCATGGGTGGGTGGTAGTTGTTAGTTTTCACATAAATGATTATAATCATGTCAGACTGCAATAAATGCACTAAAACATTTACTTCCAGGTAAAATGTGAAACTTGAGTTTGGGGTCACTACAGTTCACTGTGGTATAATTGGGCAGAGGCAATGCATTAATGATTACAACGGCCTACTGAGTACCACACCACACCCACTCCTACTCAAAACATGGGTCCAAGTTGGATTTTAGTTGGAAAGCAGCTCAATCTATCTGTACATGAACTATTTATATGAGGGCAACATCTTGACATGAGCAAAGCACATGTGAAATTTATGTTCAGTGCCTCCCTTAGTACAGTATGTGTCTTATACAATATTTATCATAACTTTTTCATTCTGCCTGAAAATAAACTAAAAATCAACTAGGTCAAAGAACACAGATAATGTTCTGATTTCAACAGATGCTAAGTGCCATCTTGGTTTCCACATGGATGGGACCTTGATCACTGAGCTGTACGATCTTTTGAATGACGATTTGCAGGACCATACTGCACAGCTGACATGTGTCATCTCCAAACTGGCCAGTGATAGTGCTGATTCACCCGGGCAAAATCTGGGGGAATGTTGCGGGAAACTCTCCACCTTCTGTCTCCCAAATGCCTCCTGCTGCTTCCGCTGACAGTGACGTAGAGGCCTAAATATAGTCGGTCATGAAAAACTTCCCAAAATGGTCAAATCCTGTCTAAAATTCAGTTTGTGTAATATTGTAAAGGTACCCTGTAAAAACAAGTCACAAAGCCTTTGTGAGTCACTTTATTGTGTCAACTTAAGTTAAGTAATTCATTTAAAATGCTGTCTTAACTTTGTCAAATTTAATGTTTTTTTTGATAACATTAGAAAAAGATTTTAATAAATGATAAGTTAAGACAAACTTAAGATTGGACTTTGAGTGAACTTAAGGTTGTCACACTCAACATTGTTGAGATCTACACATCTACTTAAGATAGCACTTTAATTGAATTAAAGAACATGTAGATCTGAATTGTAAAGTTTGGCTTTACAAACTTAAGGTAGCACTTTGAGTGAACTTCTTAACCTCAGTAGATGCAACAAAATAGCTCTTAAACTCAAAAAGGTTTTGTAGCTGGTTGCTGGGCTAAGTTTTCTCTACTTTTTCTTTTCTTTTTACAATTTATGTGCCATTTAAACACAAAAGTTTTGGAAAACAAAAATGTTCTGGATAAATCCTTGTACACATGAAATCATGAGTGCCAACTGTTTGTGAAAGAGGAACATCTTCTTGTGTTCAAACACTGGTCCTCTGTGTAGGCACTTTTCATATTCTCCACATGTTCACTTGGGTTTCCTCCAGTTGCTCTGATTTCCTCCCACAGTCTAAAGACATGCAGGTGAACTACATTTTAGGTGTGATTGTCTATCAATCTGTTTTCACACTGTGATGGACTGGCAGACTCCAGCACTAAAGCAAGAAAAGAAAATCAATGATTAATGATAATTACCAGCTCAAATATGCTAATTCACATGAGACCTTCATCATGTTGTGTTCTCTCTTGCATGCAGTTTTTACTTTCGTCTGGTTTTGAGGTTGATGACTATTTTTGCCAGTTGATGTAATTTTAAAAACTCCATCATAAATTATGTATTGGTTACATGGGTATCTGGGGTTTGGAAACACACTACTCAAATAAATGTCTATTTAAATATATTTAAATGTTAAGTTTAAGGAAGAAAATGGGAACAAGTCTTAAGCGATAAACTAAACCATGTTCTTCCCACTCTAGTTAGGATATCCATCTCCACTTGTTTCTAGTTATAGGTTGAAACTAATTTATTCAAGAAGACCCTCTCATCACCACCCCCTTGCTGCATAAAATCCCCTCTCCTCAATACTCACTCAAAAATCTTTTTTTTCCTTTTGTCAGCACTTGGCGCGAACATGCTAGTTCAATAGTCACAGGAAACCTCTAAAGACACAACAGTTCTCGCCTTTGAACTCTTCACAACTGACTGCTTGAGATGCCAGTGATTGATCAATTTATGATCAATCTCGTCTCTCTTGAGGCTTACTGTCCGCTAAATGTAAAATTGTAAACCTAAATGTTGTCTTATTAGTAAGCTTCCAACTGACCCCTGAATTTGGATTTCAGGTCACTGCTCTAGTAAGGAAGATGCTCCATATAGAGTTTGGGAGCTCAGGTCTTTTTTTATTATCTTCCCAAACACAAAAACACAAAAGTAAAATTGTAAGTTTTAAACTGTGTTTTTCTGCACTATCACAAGCTGCAAACGTTGGCTTGCCTTGCCAACTTGCTGACTAGTGGTAATCTAAAGTTACTCCCAAGACAAAGGAACTTCATTAGCTTCATTAGCTACGTACATTATTTTGTGGGGTTAAGGGATGTTTTTTCATTCAGGACTGCCACAGCCACTGTGTGATATTTCCTGAACTGCATAGGAGCTAGCTAATATTGCAGCTCTGTCCTGCTCTATTGGATTCAAGGAAGTTCACACTCAAGCAACCTCAGCTGAACTTGCTACCCAAGATAGTGTTACATTAGTCACACTCATCAGTTTGACCTCATTCTCAAACCTTCTTCTCTTGTTTTGGTGGAACATTTGCACGTCGGGGAGGTGAGCCCTGGTATTAAAAAAACAAATCCCTGCAAATGAAAACACCTCATAAAACAGTAAAACCGAGCAGGCCTGCCTTTCTGCACAATCCAAAAGCTCTAATTTTGGAGGCTGCTGTTTTACATAGCTATAGTTTGCAGACACTTTGAAAACAATAACACACAGGTAAAGGAAGGAGCAACAATCCCTGCTCATCAAATAACGATGTTCTGGTATGAGTACCAAAACCCTTGTGAATTTTTATTGTAACACCATTGAGTGTCCTGACAGGATGAATCAAAGTCCTGACTGCCCAGGACTGCAGATAGCTTCAGAGAACTGTAAAGACAGCAGCAAAAATCATTGGCACAGAGCTACCACAACCCCACAACATTTACACCACTCACTGCAAAAGGGAAGCCCAAAACATCATTCAGGACACCAGCCACCCTGAACATGTTTGGTTCTCACTCCTTCTATCTAAAAAACATTACCGGAGCATTCAATCACACACCACTCGTCTGAGAAATAGTTTTCCTTCCACAGGCAGTCAGGTTCGCTGAACAGCTGATGCATGTATGCACCATGCTTGTTCTGTATATCATATATAGACCTTGTGTTCATGCTGTGTTATATTAGGGAAGAGTGAGCCAGAGCACAAAAATTTCATTGTATTTTTAATACACATGACAGTAAAGTTTAACTTAACTTTTGTCACAGCCCTTTGGCATCTCATACAATTGCACAAGGTTCCCTTTAGGTTC
>JAJHUR010094267.1:0-22781 GCA_027495735.1 Lutjanus campechanus | reverse complement strand
CCATGTCTTCTGTCTCTCAGCTACCTGAATGACTTGGACAGGATCTGTCAGCCGAACTACATCCCGACTCAGCAGGATGTGCTACGTACACGCGTGAAGACCACTGGCATCGTGGAAACTCACTTCACCTTCAAAGATCTCTACTTCAAGTTAGTAAAGTTGTAATTTATCTGCTCATGAAGGCCTCAGGTGGGCTGAAGAACTTATTAAGCTTCACAGTCATGAGCTGAGCTATTTTACTATATTGGTAGGCATTTAAATGTCCTCATTGTAAGACTTAACCTAGTGTTTACCAACCTGGGGGTCTGGACTCCTCTAAGAAGTGTGAGATTATCATTTTTCCGTTCATTCTGTTCAATTCAGTTTGATTTTTTCCGACTTTTTAAAAAGTCTTTTTTTCCTTGTGAAATACTGGATAGTTTGATATCCAGATAAGGCTGGGAATCAGTGACATAACACTAGAAGTTTATTGTATGAATAATAAGGTGGTTTCCTGTTCCTTTCCAACTCTACTTTGCTATTTAAATGGTACATAATCTGGACAAAGGTGCAAAGGGGTTACATTTAATGTCTTAATAAATCATAGGTGTGTCATCTACCATTCCTTTGAAGAGCCAGGTGTGCCTGCCTCTGGCACATTGCCATTTAAATGGCAGATTCGGCAAGTTGGAGAAGCAAACAGGGATGCTGAAATTACCCTTGAACACAGAACATTAATTTACATTAAAATCTGACTGATTCTGTCAGATTTAAACAGTCAGTGAAGTTACAGTTGCTGGGCCTCATGCATAAATGTGCACAGTGTCTCTCTTAATACTTGGGCCTTTGTCTTCCACCTGCAACCCATCCGTTATTAACCTGGATGTACATTTTTATGACCCGCGGATTAACTGGATTGCCCTAGAAACAGAGCATGCGGGTGTTGTGGGGCATCTTTGTGTCTGAATAATTCATCCTTTATATAAAAGAAAATACTGCACCACTGACTATAGATCAGGTTTGTGTTGGCGCAGTCGTTTTCTGCTGCCTCAAGATAGCAATGCACAAACAATGCACGTGACTACACTTCATGTTAAGATCAACACAGCCATGGGCACAAGTACATCTGCTACCTACACAATGTGGGCATGTAAATGACAACGCCGCATTGGTCAGAAAATCCATGACAGCTGCGTTGTGTTTATGCCGGGTGGAAGATGGCGTCCCTAGTCATTGTCTAAATAGCTTATGATCACCACAGTCATAGGGACAAATCTACAATGTAAAATGATTTTGAAGTAATTAAATGCTGATTGCAAAGACACATACTGTATGGAGGCAGGTCATATTAGTTTGCATGTGCAGTATCTCAACTGCCTTCATTCTGCATCCTACAGTATATCTACATCTGTGTAAGATATTCTCCAGCTAGAGAGCACATTGTCTATGTTTATCATATATTGTAATAATGTTCCCCTCATCATTTTGAATAATTCTGTAGTATTTTCTGTCTGATGCACCTGGATTCGACTTTTTTGGAGCTCTCTCTGTCAGTTGCATCATGGTGCTTTGAGAGGTGCTGATTTTCCAACCTCTTTCATAACTCACAAACTTGCATTCAGCCTAATATGACCCAGCTTTGTAGCAGTAAATGTAATTACATTGCTTCAGTCCTTTTACATTATTTTGTCCAGTTCCTGTACTTATAAATATTGGTGAAACAATAACTGTAATAGCCTCCCTGGCCTGCCTTTGTAACCCCATTAAAAAAAAAAAAACGCTCAGGATTTGGAAAATGTGTAATCACTGAATTGGTGCTGCAGCACACAGCGTTCTTTCATTTCATTTCTGTGTCAGTTAAACAGCTCGGTATAGATTCAGTTTGTCACTGAGGGCCTCAGGTGGAGACAGAGGCAGCACACATAAACACATGTTCTCTTGCCCTGGATTTATGAGGACACTTATCCTCATAAAACACTAAAATTCAAATGACATTAGAATTAAAATGAGTGCATTCACTGTACATTTGTTTATGCCGTCACTGCGTCTGTGTGTCTGCAGGATGTTTGATGTTGGGGGTCAACGTTCAGAGAGGAAGAAGTGGATCCATTGTTTTGAAGGAGTCACAAGTATCATATTCTGTGTGGCGCTCAGTGACTATGACCTCGTATTGGCTGAGGACGAGGAGATGGTAAGTTAGTGATAAACTGTGGTTTAGGTTCACTGTTGATACTAGAGTTTATGTTTTCAACTGGAAAATATTGAGATAGACCTCTTTCCCAGCTGACATTTTGATTTGTAAGAGTAGGAAAAGCACAGCACAGTCCCAATAAGCCATGATAGTGTGACAGAGAACCAGCTACAGACACAACAACAAGTTTTCCATTTGGTTTCAGATACTGTGAGTTGTGTAAAATATGTTTTTATGCCTTTGCACCAGCGACTGTCATGTCTGGACGCATCACATTTCCAGGTTGCCTGTCCCTCCATCTGTCCTATTCTTGTGAATGTGATTTCTAAAGGGATTAGAATTTGGTGGTCGAAGGTCAAAGGTCACTGCGACCTCACATCTGTCCCATTCTCGTGAACTTATGTCTAATAGGAGTGCTGTAGAGTTAAGTACTTACTCGTAACTAGTTGCATAGATACAATTACAAAAATGAATGCAATCCATTACAGTTAATGAGAAAAAATATGTAATTGAATTACAGTTTCTAATCAAAATGTTGGTGATTGGTGTTGGTGGTTGGTGAAAAGATACTGAAAGACAATACCCACCTCACCATGACCTGCCCACCCCACTGCCGTCTAGAGAGATACAGAAGTTACAGAAGTATCTGCTGCTATATATATATGCTATATATATATAATGTTTTTGTAGCAAAAAGAGAACCACAACTGTACAACTTAATCGCGTTGTGCGACCCTGTGTTATAAAATTATGAATAAATCTGCCTTGTACCTTGATAATATTAACAATGGCCAAGTTCTATTGAGAAGCATGACAGTGTGACAGAGAGCCAGCTTTTATAGCTTTAAGTGCTGGGCGAGACACACCACTCCACACCTTCTCCATTTGGATCCAGCCACTATATGTAAAATATGTTTTTATTAGTCTGTGTCATTTTCAATGCTATTATGGTATTTCATTTACGCGCCACACAGAGCCTTTAGTTCAGGTCAGCATGTGCGGTTTTGTGCCTCAAATTCAGGACGCTAAAACCAAAGCAGCGATGAAACAATGAAATTCAATCATCATTAATTTAATTATTAATTCAATTATTTACACCTGTGCTTTTCCTGCTGTGACATGTCAAACTGTATTTTGTGAAAAAGACATTTTGACCAATTATGGGTAAGTTCACATTTGCTCTTTCCACAGAACCGGATGCACGAGAGCATGAAGCTTTTTGACTCCATCTGCAACAACAAGTGGTTCACGCTCACCTCCATCATCCTCTTCCTCAACAAGAAGGACTTATTTGAAGAGAAGATCAGCAGGAGTCCACTCACTATCTGCTACCCCGAATACTCTGGTGAGACGAAAAATGTGCATTTGCAATTTCATGATTTTTGAGTGTGATCTTGTCATATTCATCTGAGGAAATATTTATTGACTTCCTGGACATGTGTGATCATGCTCTTGATTTATTTTATCTTAACCCTAAATTATTGATATTTTTACCAAAAAGGCAAAGGCTCTGTGTTTTCCTGTCGAGCTGCTTTATCACATGTGAATTCAAATATATTCTCTGCACAGCAGCCAAACATAACAGCATTTTAAGTTCTCTAAATAATTATCCGCTGTCCTTTTTTTTTCTTGTCAGTTTTATTAACCGAGGCTGGTCTAATGTCCATGATGGATTTTGACAGTTATATCTATTTACAGATCCTGCAACACAAGGGTTTGTGTCACAGGTCATCATTTTAAACTTCTTATCAGTGAGCATCACCAAAGATGTTTCCACACAAATTCAACAGCCGTTTGCAGAAAAAATGACTATCATCAGTACCCCTGTTTTGCTGACGATCTTTTCCATTTTGTAATCAAAATAAAATTAAAGCACCATGTATTCCCCCATAGACTGAACAAAAACCTCCAAAAAATATCAAATAAGACCTGCTGTTAATTTGGTACAGCAGAAAATAAGCTCCAATTACTCACAGATTAATGTCATCTCTCTTTTGCTTTTGGTGTGTTTAATCCACAATGTTAAAAATGAGCTGAGTTAGGCTGTTTTCCAGAGATCATCTGGGATTGTTTTGTGTAAATAATCAGCAATTTCTTTTTATAACTGACCTTTTGTTTTTTACTGTAGGTGGGAACTCATATGAGGAGGCTGCAGCTTATATCCAGTGCCAGTTTGAAGACTTAAATAAACGAAAGGACACCAAGGAGATCTACACCCACTTCACTTGTGCCACGGACACCAAGAATGTGCAGTTTGTGTTCGATGCTGTCACCGACGTCATCATCAAGATCAACCTGAGGGAGATCGGCCTCTACTAAAGCTTCAGGCCCTGCAGGTCAGCACACTGACTTTCACCTGCACTGCAGTTCATGTACTGAAGAGATGTGACAACGTGGTGTTGTTGTTTTCAAACCAACAGATAAAAATGACATGTAGTTACATGTCATTAAATTACAAAATAAATGTGATTATAATCTGTTACAGTTACTGAGGGAAAAAAAGTCTGTGTTAACGGTTTATTTTAAGGGTTTTGCACAAGACTGTCATGACACCTGTCATGAATATGAAGAAGTCATGAATGTTTATGACTTTTGTCATTTGGTCAAATATGTTGTTTTTAATGCTTACATAATTTGAGATACATTGAGGTACATTGTATTTAATGTTAAATAAAGCCAATTTGATGATAGAGTACAGTACCAATGTGATTTAATTTACAGAATTGGCTGATGGACAGACAGCCGTTAGCTAGCTTGTTGCTAAAGTAGCCTAACCGCTGTCTGCTGTTATCTGGCATTAGCTCGTTAGCTTGGTTAGCTGTGGAGCTGGCCATCTAATTAGCTGACTCAGCCCCAGGGTGCCAGGAGCCAAACCACATCAGCGCTGACTTCCCTGTCAAACTGTCGGAGGGAGCAGAGGAGTAAACGGTCTAGTTTCATTCTCATTTCTGTTGGGAAACACATACCTGTAGGACCAATCTTCCCCCACCATGCTAGCGTCGTCTGTGTCTAGCTGAGTCTGGCTGACCTGGAGACCCCGGCCAGACTGGAAGTGAACACAGCCTCAGAGACCTCCGAGGCCTGTTTTATGACAAAGGAATATAGTACCGATGTGGTTTCCTTGCTGAGTTTGTGTCCCGATACCCTGTGGCTGAGTGAGCTAATTAGGCAGCAAACAACAGTTAGCCTACTTTAGCAACAAGTAAACTAGCTAATCATTATCAGGTCAGCTAACTCTTCAAGCTAAATTTTCTTGGTACTGTATTCTGTCATCAAGCTGGCTTTGTAACATTTAATGACATCTTTATGACAGTCCAGGAAATTATTCATGACACTATAATAAAACTCAATGACATCTCCAAAATATACCACTTTACATGAGGTCAAGGACAATATTGATGACACACTTATAATGATCTCCTGACAGCAAGTGTCAAAACTAAACATGACAGTATAATGTAATGTTGAAATATGAAGCTTATGTCAGTGTCAGGTTGTCATAGCAAAGATGTTGATAGGCTATGTTGTCTTGGTTAATGTCAAGCTGTCAAAACAAAGACATCTTAAACAATGTCAACCTTGCATTAAAAACTTTTCTTGTCATGACATGGTTATGACAGTGTAATGTATGATGTCTTAAGCTCCACACTAAATAAATTACAATATCTGTAATTTAATTACAGTTACTCATCAAAATGTTAATTACAAAGGAGTTACATCCAAATATTATTTCTGCCTGGTGGAAATCTGCACACTACAGAGTACACTCTTCTAGATATAACCAAGCAGCTTATGAATTAAAATGTAAGTTATATCATTAGGGATATCATTAGTGGGACATTCTATGAATTCATTATTTCTTGTCACCATAGGAACTAATGATCCTTGTCTCCTTGCAGGTGTCTGGAGGAGAATCAGGACTTCTGGGCTAGTATGTTTTGTCTGCAGAGGGCAAATTGGAAAGTAGGTGTTACTAAGGACTAAGGACCACGCTGCATGCAGGACCTAAATTCCACAATTTGGGGACTTGATTCTATGATCACTTTTGTCTTAATCGATTTTATGATGCAGAGCATACTGAGAGGAAGTGATAAGTGTGTGTCGAGGGGAGGCTTGTGAAATGATCACTGTGAGTACTGTGGAGTCCTGTCATATTTAAGACCTTAACATCAGTCAGGGGCTGGCAGGTAAAGCCCCTCTGATGTCTCTGACACATTCATAGTTTGTCTGTCATATGTACAAGGACCAAAACAGACTGCCTGCTTATCAAATCCATCACTGCATTTCACAGTTTCACAGCTGACATGTTAAATTCCATTTTCATGTTAAGTCTGTATCACATTGCTTTTATTGAATATTTGCATTTTTTATATTTTATTTTAAATTTGAGTTGCAATTATATAGTATTTCCACTTTTGGATGTGTGAATGCCATAACTTATGTATGGAGAAACGTTTTGTGTGAGCGGTTTTGATGTATATAATGTAACCTTTTGGGTCTGGGATTAGTTTGCAAGAGTCTAATGAGCTCAGTAGCAACACAACTGTCTACATACTAACTATTGACTAGACAACATTGTATTGAACAATATTTTTTATACATGAGACACATCACTGCAAACCCATTTGTGATGGGAGATCTTGATTCCCCTGTGTATTTTTTCCCTAGGTGTTTGAATATGACTAATATTATTCACTCAGTGGAGGTTGATATAGAATATCCTTTTTTTCAAGGTCATTTTTTTAATCCTATGGATATCAGTGAAGATATTTAAACACATTAAACATAAGAAAATGGATAGATTAGTCAGAGGCTGCATTTGTTGTGTTGGCCATCACATAATACTGAGGAAGTCTGTTGCTGTTATAGGCCTGTACTGTAGTGGAGCACAGTTTGGGTTTGATCAGTCATTATTTCCTGGTAGAAAACATTAACAGTTTCATGTCTGGCTCTCTTTACATTTCTGCAGTTATATTGGTTCATCTTAACATCAATAAATGATGGCATAAAGTTGTCTTCCTTTTCTTCTGTTTTCAGACTAAATCAAAACCAAAATCTTACCACAGGCTACACCAATCAGACGTTATCCTCTGTGGAGACTTCGTCTCACCTAAACCATGCTGGGAAGATGGTCATGTACATTGCAAATCGTATTTTTGGACTTCAGGGACGCATCTGTGTGCTTGAGCTGAGTGCACATTGTGTCCCAGCTGCTGCACACACCACTGCTCACCAATTTGTCCTTATTGTCCTGCCTTGTAGGCAGTGTTGGGGAACGTTAATTTTATAAATATCTTGTTACATCACAAGATTACCACCTTTAAAAAATAAATTGTTATATTACAGTGTTACTGCTGAGAAAAGTACCTTGTTAGAAAAATGAAAACCCCTGTGCGATTGTTTGTGCAAGTTGGTTAAACTGTGTTGACGATCTGACATCAAAGTGGACAGAGGCGTATCACACAGCTGCCTCTATGAAAACAATAAAGCATACAGTATATCACGTTCATTATGCAACTAATAAATCATTTAGCTCCTCACAACATACGCCTACATACAAATACAATAGTGCACAGCCTTTTCAAATCACAGACTCAGTGTTCTCTGTATGTTATTTCTCTTAGTCTTTTATAACACAAGATAAGTTTTGCTAAATGTGTGTTGGTTCCTCTGATAAAGACTTTCATGGCTAGAACAACTCTCCACATGCGTGCAAGTCTGGGTGGTGTCGTAGTATTGACTCAACTCAATTAACTGATTTTTACCCTTTTACCCCTTACCAAACCTATGAATTTATATAAATACATATTTTTTAACCTGTTTCACAACAATTTTACAGGTCACCAGGTACCCAACCCCCTGTAAGACTCTACTCTTTCTTTCATGTCTGTACTCATCATTGTACGCTTCATGATTTGGTAAACTAGCCATCACCAGTTTACATAGACAGCTTCATTTGTATATTTTTGTGTACAAAGCCACGCTGGGTAAACTCCTCTTATATTTATGTCATCTCCTGAGGCAGACCTCCAGCAGTCTTCAGTTTCATTCCAAAAGGTGGCATCAAAGGTTTGCACTGATCGGGGGGAAAAAATATCTCTCCCTCTTTGCTCCCCTGATTTGGAATAATCTGTAGAGTACACTACATTTCAATAATCTAGTCCCCCTGGAAAAAGTTAATCTACGCTAAAAAAAACCAAAAAAACAAAAACATAGCTGCTTTATTTGATGCAGATTTAGTCTCTTCTATATCTGTTTGATGTTTGTATTTGCTGCCTGTTGTGTTTTTATTTTTATTTTAAGTCTAACTGCACTCCATGTCTGAGCCTAACTCCACTCACTGCATCATTTTGAAAAACGCTAAGAAGTGGGCAAAAGGTTGAGAGAGGGGGTGTTGGGAAGCACAGGACTACAACTGTAGAGGGTATGGTCTCATGGCTACATTGTAGGTTATGAGCATAGATGAATTACAATGAACTGGATTGTGAATGCAAAGATGGCACCCATTCAGCCCAGTGAGAGATGCTCGCCTGGCACATAAGCCAAACAAACTTTTCTATCTATCTGAGTTTACTTCCTGGATATACGGTCCACTGAATATGAGCAGTAGTGTAGCCTGCGAGTTCCCACTTGGCCCGTAGATTTACATTGTGGAAATGTCACAGATTTTAAATAGCTTTCTCTGGTTCAAGGAAATTTTTTTTACAAAATATAAAAACTCCATGGATCAAAAATTCATTATGGAAAGCAATTTTAGGGTGGTCTATGGGGAAAATGCTTGGGCCAATAGGACATTTTTTTGTTGCAATACCCCGAGAAATCATGACTTGAGCCCTCAAAATACAGAGAAAATACGCAGAACCTTGTTGTGAGCAGTTTCATGTAGAAACTACTTTCTGCTGTAGAATCTACCAGAACACCAAATAAAACGGCTCACAACAAAATCTTTTTGGAAAGAGACACTAATGCTGAATTTTTCAAATGTATTTTTTTTTGGCACTTTCAGCACCACAAGCAGTGCCATTTAGTCCCATTATATTCAAAAGAAGGCAGACATCTCTATGGCAGATACCTCCATAATGGAGCAACTCACACCAAAAAAAAAATCTTGATGGATAAATAGCACTACACTCCAGGGGGAAAATATGTATTCATGATTTGGGGGGTGGACTGTCCCTTTAATTTAATAAGAAATGTCAATATTAAAACCAGCGTTTATGTGTCACTACAGTGCTGTCATATAATTTCATTTACAGCTCAACAAACATGATGTGTGTAGGTGAGTGGTGCCTCTCTAAACTGTAACTCGTGTGCTATCTTCCTCTTTGAACTTTGGTCTGCCTTGTAAAGTCTCAGAACACTTCCTGGTTAAATGACGTTTTTAAAAAAAACGTGCGACTGCGCAGCATCACTGCGGAAATCAAATATTACGTTCCTGTTTTCCGATTTTTTTTTATTTATTTTTTTTAAACGACGAATTGTAATACAAATTCCCACATCAAGAATTTTGTTGTCTTCTTATCTAAACGACGATGTTTGTGGTTATAAAAACGAAACAAAAACATCTACAGTATTTGGGGAGCTTCGGTGTGAATCTGTTTTTTTTGTTGTTGTTGCTGGGAAAGGTCAGCTCACACCGACCCCGCGGACTGTCCGAAGGCGTCTCCTCATATCACTGACTGGAAATCGGAACTATAAATCCGACACTGAAGAAGTTTCCGGAGAGAGAAAATGGGCAACATGATGAGCGCCGAGGACAGAGCTGCAGCGAAGAGGAGTAAAATGATCGATAAAAAACTTCGAGAGGAAGCAGAGACGACAGTGAAAGTGGTGATAGCCCTATTCGGTATGAACAGTTTTTAATAATTATAAATCTTTCTGTGCCTCCCCTTTTCACCTTTTCACTGTTTGTCTGACTCCACACGCTCCTCCTCCTTTTCTTTCCGTTAGCAGCAGTCACAGCCGCTTCACTACAGGGAATTTGATTTTGCGACGCAGCACAGTGGTAAGAGAAAGATAAAAAGTTTAAAGAAACTAACCAAAAAAGTTAAGCTAAAGTTATATACAAGTTATGTACAAACAAGAATATTATATACAAATAAGGATATTATACAAGTTGAAAATAAAAAGTATAAGACAGGAATAGTACAGTAATACGAGTTAAGAGAAATAAGTAGCTCTGCCACACATTATATTCATACATGAACACATACAGTATCTTACAGTTTCTTATTCCTGTGTTTAAAATTTGTGATTTGATAAAATCTGATTTGTATTTCAAAGTTAAATAACCCTACTAATCAACACAACAGGGTGACACCATACATGAAGTCATCAAAAGGAAATTGTACCTCCATTGTTCATCTGTCCTTAGGCTGTGAGATTCTTAAATTAAAAAAATACTTTTATTTTTATGATTTATTATTTAAATCATTTATTAAGTAGGCTAAATTTATCCTGTGAAAAATTAAAAGCAGGTGATAAAACAACGAACATTGAAAAATTTGAGAGATTGATTACTGAGAGAAAATTGCTTTCTTGATTTCAGTGTGCACACAGCTGCAGCCTTAGATAGCCAGCTGGAAGCAGACAGGTTACAGTGAGGCAAAGTACCATGGGAGTTAAGTTAAAAAAGAAATAGAATCACTTTAGAGCTGCAACGATTAATCGATTTCTTGTTCTATTAATTGAATCAATTAGTTAATCAATTAATTGCCTATTTTGATAATCAATTAATTGGTTTGAGGAAAAAAATTCCCGGATTTCACCCTCTTACATGAGTATTTTGGGTTTTTTTTACTCCTCTATCACAGTAAACTGAATATCTTTGGGTTGAGAACAAAACAAGACATTCATCTTGAGCTTTGGGAAACAGTGATCAACATTTTTCACTATTTCCTGACATTTTATTGACCAAACAATTACTTGAGAAAATAATCGACCGATTAATAAGAGTATGAAAAAAATCATTAGTTGCAGGCCTAAATTATTGTAGTTTTAGAATTGTTTTCTACATGTTTTTATATATGAAAAGACCCAAAATGAACACTGTAAGTGGACTATTTGATTACTATAAACAAATTATTTAAATGAACACCAATAGTTTCTGTCCCAAGAAGAGCTTTACACTTTATCATGTACTGTAGTATGTGTGCCTTCTACTGTGAATCCGCAGATAGACCTACTTGTACATTGTAGAATTAAACCAGATGTTGGTGGTGAGAGGGGTAATGCACATCCTTTGCTCAGTTATGACTTTATTTGAAGACAGAGATTACATGCCCAGAGGAGACAGCATGTTGTAACTCACGCAGGCCTGTTTAACCTCAGTGCCTACAAACACAACAAAACTTTACAGCTGCAGGGAAATGTTGATCCTTTTCAGACAGTTCTGGGTCAACATTTTCCAGCAAGGAAGCAGGGGAGAGCTGAGGGGACAGTTGCAACATGGACCTTTTCTCATATAATGTGGCTATCAGGAACATGCCATAAAGTCCACATTAGGTACACCTTGTCATTCACTGTATTAAAAGGTCGGCCATTTTCCTCTGACGTCATGGGCGGGAAGCACAAATGCTGTAATAAAAACGATCATGTCATACTGCTGTGTTCCAGGTTGTAAGTTGTATATACGTACAAAGTTGATAAATTGTTATAATGTCACCACTTTCCAATTGATCAGCAAACTGAAAAGACAGTGAATAGCAGTCTCAACAATAAGGCTTAACCATGGCAAGAACACTGCCATGTTGGACAAGTAAATCTGGCAACTCACTTGCATGACTGAGCAAGTGGTAAAAAAAAAAAAAAAAAAAAAAAAAGTTTGAACTATTTTGATAATAAATTAATTGTGAAAGTAAATTTTCATACAAAATGGCAGATAGTGCTGTTGTCATCCTCTCAAATATGGAGATTTTCCATTTTTCTTTATTTATTAACATATAAAACTGGATTATCTTTAGATTTTAGACTCACAAAAGACATCATGTAAGAGGTGCTAATTAAACAAAACAATTTGAACAGGGGCAAGGATTCATGTTTAAAACTGGATAGTGAAAATCCAGAGGGATGTGGGGCCATATTTCAGGTGAAAACAGAATATTGTATAACCCATTAAATACAGCTAACTTTGGCATTAACTACCTCTCAGCTAATATTACTGTTTGGCAGTGTTACACAATACAGTAGGCAAGACAAATGAATTCTTCTATCTTAATATTTCAGAATTAATTTACACATTTTGTATCATGTAACACAACCAAACGATAATATTAGCAAGGAGATGCTGCTAACGTTAGATGTTGTCGTGGCTAATTAGTTATCAAATATGTTTTACCTTGGAATATAGCCTGATGTCACTCTGGATTTTCACTGTCCATTTTCTTTTCAGTTGCTGATCTCGGTGACTTGATAACCATTCGTCAGATTTTGTAAATTTAAACGATTTCCAACCTGAAACACAGAAGTACGACATTATCCTTTTGATAACATCATGAGCTTGACGATGATGTCAGGGGAAAATGGCCACCATGTGACTACGCTGAATTGAGTTCACAGATGAAAATCGGCTGTCATCTGTTCAGATGTACCAGACTTGCTGTAGAAAAACTGATTTTTCTCCTGTAAAGTAAAAATTCCAAGAGGAAGTGTTTTCTCTTTCCTGTTTGGTTGTGCCTTGTTTGCTCCTCTCTCACATGTTTATGTTATTGGATATCCACAATGGTTGAATGGGAGTTCCTGTGCCTAATGATGCCAGCCTCTATAAAAGCTGCTATCCGCACACCATACCTCTCACACACCCACTCACTTACAACACTGACTTTGCTGTCATCCACATCCCATCTTTTTCACAATCTATGCCACCCCCTTATCCTCCAATGTCCCTTTTTGGTCATAACAGAGTTACAACTAACAAAAAACAGAATAGGAGCAGAGTGCCTTATACTGTACATCTGGGTTTAGGTCATAAAACAGGTTGGTGCTTGTTTTTTGTGGGGTTTCAGATTGCAGACAGACTCTAATGCCCAGAGCAGCCTGATATCTGGGATTGTTTCTCCAGTGGAAAAACACTGGCTTTGCCAGGAGTGTGACAACTGTTTCCTGTTTGTCTGATTATTGTAGAAATGTTCCTGATGTGAAGTCCTTTTCCCACTCATCATTATTGCATTATATCTGGGCAGCCCCAGTTCCCCTTTTCCCCTGTATTGTAGTACAGGAGGACAAATTTACCAAGTGCAAACTCTCCTTGATGACACATAGAGACTCTTGAGATCTCCTCTTCAGGGAAGCTGGCATAAGAGCAAGATCTTGGCAGAAGTGGGCTGCCAGCACTGCAGTCAACCAGACAGAATGGTTGGTAAAAACCAGAGGCATCACTGGATACTCTTGCATTGTAAGACAAGGCCTAAGAACTTAACATTTCCAGCAGTGGTTTGAGTCCAATCAAGGGGAGACAAGAATCGTGGTCCACGGTTAAGTTTGAGCTTGAAAGTCAAGTTGGCTGGACAAGGTTGGAGGTCATTGAGAGAAACTTCACATGGGCTGAACTGTGGAGCCATTTTGCATTTTGTTCTTGCTCAGAGCAGTGTACAATGCTGTTGGCAACGCTTGTAGACATACTAGAGCAGAAATAAGAAAGAAGACCATCACCAAAGAGTCACTCTGGATGAGGCCAAATAAAACCCGTTGCAGTCAACATTGGTGTGGGAGATGAGGGTCAACCTTAGTTGACCTTAGAGGTTGTCATCTTAGAAGCAGTACTGTCCACAACACTGAGACCAGGTCATCTGGTCTCCTGGAGGCAATAATGTAATCGTGGGAAGAGACCTGTGAAGACCTGTTTAACTGGTCCAGAATTACTGGAAAAACAGGTGGACAACATGGCTGTTTACAATGGAGGTGGGATGTTGTGGATTCCCAGCCCAATCTGTGAGGAATCTGTTGACAAAAGTAGACATGATATAATAATAAGAGAAAATCAGCTGTCAGAAATATCAGGGTGCAAAACTCACCAGGGTGACCCAGGGAAGATATCAGTGGTGTCATGATAGGGTGTTTAGATCAGTTAGTTCATATAACAAAGGAGTACTTTATGATCGTGCACGCTCCCCCAGGCCCCACATACATGTCTGCCATGAAACTTCATCACAAGGCTGCTGCTTGTTGGGTGTTTTAACACAAACATGCACACCGTGATTCATGATTAAATGAAATCAGATTAAGTTTAATTGGTATGAAAAACTGGTTTGATCCATCATTCTCATGAGAGAGGTCTGAAACTGTGAGCTTCTAGGTGGAGGCGTTTTTCTGACTGCTTTCATTTGTGGTATGGCTGCCTCATAACTATATTGTCCCTCTTTTTCAGGTCTTGCAGAATCTGGGAAAAGCACAATAATGAAGCAGATGAAGTAAGTTACAGCTTGTAACACAGTCCCAACACAACACTGATGCATGTTTTAAACTCTGGCATCCCATAATAAACTTTGATGGTATTTGCTTATTATTAATGAAGGACAATCCCACTCACTCACCACTACTTTCATCTTTCATCTCAAAGGTTAATAGTGTGGGGAGAGCTGTGAGTACAAACGGGGTTCATCTTTGTGGAATAACTGTGGGCGCAAGCAGGAGCCTCATTTCACTCTGCTCAAGCACCCATTTGCCTAACGTGTTAAACAATGGCCTCGGAGACCAGTTGTAGCCTGGCAGGACCTGAATAGACTCCCGCAGTTCCCACATTAGGCATGCTGCATGCTCACTGAAGCTCAAATTCCAGCACTAATCAAAGTGTTGTATTTTTCAAATTTATTGTCCCACATTTGCTAAAGCCATTGGTCAAATTATTGATAATAAAAAAAACATGAACATTAATTAGGAAACCAAGTAAGTAAACAGTGTTAACTACTATGACTACTACTACTACTAATAATAATAGTAACAATAATAATGATATTGAAAAAAAAAACCACATCATGAACATGAACACATCAAAATTAAATAAATAGATACAAGGGACATATTACATCCAAAATGGTTTATAAGTCTTAAAAATGAGTTACAAAACTAATGTACAAAAAAGCTTTACATTATTGGGTCATATCTTTAATACTAATTAATAGCCAAGATTGCACATAGGAATGCACATACAAAAAATGTAGGAATTTCCTCCATATTTTCTAAAAGGTAGCCGGCCTTTCTTTGATTCCAAAGGTTTATTTCTTTAAAGCAAAACACAGAGATTTTTTTTAACTAATGACTAATAGAAGGCTTTTTCAAAAATCTGTGTTTAGGAAATCCAAGTTTATTGATGTAAACTGAAAATAATTGGTATAGAGATCCTTGTGTGCTCTAATTAAAACAAATAAATAGGGCAAGATAAATTTGAGGGCTTTTGGGACCTATAGTAGTAAATATTAAAGAGAGGTTGGGACTTCTGGCTGCTTTGTATTCCTTAACAAAATGTTACACTGTTTGCTAGATAGCTAAAAAGTTAGTTTGTGAGCCTAATTATAATGGCTCAGCAAATAATATGGAAACATCTGGTGGCATAAAATCTCAGGGACATGAGGAGGAGTTGGAGCATTGTTGGTACAGCTGTATTTGTTTCACTGCCATGTTTGACAGTTGGTCCAATTTGCCTGTTCAGCCCCATAACGGAATTAAATTGAATCAAGGTTTAGAGTAAAAAGTGAGATTTAAAGAGAAGTTTAAATGTAATCTTTCTTAATTTTAAGCTAGTTTTAAAGTTGGGTGCAACATTATTTAAAGTTAAAGCATGATTTAATCAGGCTTTAAAAATGAATCCTTGTTGGTGAAACTGAAACCTATTTGGATTTTGTCTCTGTGTCAGAATCATTCATCAAGGCGGCTACTCGAAAGACGAGTGCAAGAGGTTCAAAGTGGTGGTGTACAGCAACACCATCCAGTCCATCATGGCCATCATCACGGCGATGCACCGGTTAAAAATAGATTTTGGGGATGCTGCACGAGCAGTGAGTTACATAAATCATGACTTTCAAAGAACAATATCCTCATTCATGAAATAAATCACCGCAGGAATAAGTTTACAATGACAGCAGTTATTGTCTTCATTACCAGGACGATGCACGCCAGCTGTTTGACCTGGCGAGATCAACAGAAGAAGGGGTGATTTCAGCAGAGCTGGCCACCATCCTTCAGAGGCTGTGGAACGATAATGGAGTTCAGACATGCTACGAACGATCACGGGAGTACCAGCTCAACGACTCTGCTGCATAGTGAGGACTCACTTCTCTACATATAGACTCCCACAGACTTATCAAGTACCAACTAAAGCTTATTAAATCAGTTAATTTACAGATGACTGCAGCCTTAATCTGCAAAAAAGTAGATGAACAAGTCATTTACTCTAGTATTCAGCCTTCATTTATTTGGTCTTAAAAGAAGTTAAACAGTCCCTCGGTGATGTAAAATCATTTAATTTGATTACCCGATAAATCAATTAGCCACCAGAAACTATTTTAATAGTCTATTTATCATTTTGGTCATTTATCACACAGAAATGGCCAAATATTTTCTGGTTCCAGCTTCTCTGTTGTGAGAATCAGCACTTGTCTTCATCTTATGTGATAATAAAATTAATATTTTTAGGTTTTTGACCGTTGGTTGGACAAAAGAAGACAAAAGAAGAGGGCCTTGGAGAATTAATATTAATATTTATTCGCTGCCCATCCTGATTCCAAATGGTTTTACTTCCAGTGAACAAGTTATCTTTTGATATAATTTATATTTGGAGGAGTACTGAGGATGAATTAAGCAGTCTCACAGTCTGAGGGAAGAAGCTCCTCTTTAGTCAGGTGGTACACAGAGGATACTCCTGTACAGCGGAGTGAACAGACTGTGACTGGGGTGGGCGATGTCTTTTGGTGTCCTCTGGGCTCTACCCAGGCACCTCACCTTCTCGACATCACTGCTGCTTGGGAGATGAGTGTCAATGATGTTCTGGGCTATTTTGATGACCCACTGTAGAGTTTTTCTGTTCTGGGCCGTGCACATCCAATGATGCCAATTTGTGATTGTTTCCTTAAGAAATACAGCATTTTCTGAGCTTTCTTGACTAGGGTGGAGATGTGTGATGTCAGGACAGGTTCTCTGTAACGTTGATTCCCAGGAAACCTAAAACTGTTCATCTTCTCCACCTCAGCTCCCCTGATGTAGACAGGAGTGGGCATCTTTTCCTCCTTTCTCCCAAAATCAAGTCAGTTCTTTGCTTTTGCTGACTTTGAGCAGTACGTTGTTCTCTGTGCACTACTTTGCAAGACTGTCTGAAATCTGGCCGATGAAGGTAGCGTTATTCGTGAACTTCACAGTAGAGTTCTCCCCATGCCAGGGGTTGCAGTCATAAGTGCGCAGCATGAACAGGAAGGGGCTGAGCACACAGCCCTGGGGGGCTCCGGAGTGTTGAGCACTAGAGTGGACGAGGTGAGACCGCCAATCTGAACGGTCTTGGGTCTGTTTGTGACTGCTTTTTGCACAGTTAATTCCTGAAAAAGGAGAAAGTTGAAGAAAAAATGTTTCTGATGTCAACCTAACACTGTTTAGATCATCTGACAAAATAGTTTCAGCTTATTGTGATAGTCAACCACTGATTCTGACTGTCTGATAAGTTCAATGAAACATGCAAACAAGGCAATTTGAGCTAAATATACCAGAATCTTACTTTACCAATCGGACATGGATAAAGCTCAGGGTTTTCTGTCTTTCTGCAGTGTTTATATCACACTCGCCCTGAAAGAAATTAGCTCAGTGTGAAGGACATGTTCTTTGTTTTGAAAACAGCAGAGCTATCATGGCTCTCTGTGCACTTTATCTGCACGACGAAACAAGAGGAACCAGTGGAGTTAGTCTGTTTTTACTCAGTCAATGTTAATCATGCACCAAAATATGAGCCCATATTTATTTAACTGTCTGTCTGCAGAGCAAGCCCTCCACTTCTCCAGATATGTTTCACATTTTGCATTATGTTGTATTTCAACATAATGTAAAGCAACAACATTTGTATCGGTTTGGAAAGTGTGGTACAAAATACAACATTTAACAAAACACAGCAACTTTTTACGAAACACAGCAATATTACCTGCAATACAACATTTCAGAAAGCACGTTTCATAAAACACATTTCAGAAAATACATTTCACAAAGCACAAAAACATTGAATAAAACAATGACTTTAGCACAAGCCCAGCATCGGGCATGAGTTGAGCACTGAGTGTAGAGTGTCCCTCTGTCTGATCAAATGTAGCACCAACCCACGTTAACAAATAAATTGTGTGAAATGTTGTTGTGTTTTGTGAAATATTGTTCTTTTGTGAAATGTGTTTTGGCCACGGCTTCCAGGACTGCAGTAGGAAAGTCCTGGATAACCTAATTTGACCATGTTGTGTTTATAAAAAAGAAAGAAAAGCACAGGATTTTTGGATCTGTTTTCATGAAACACATATTGGGAGCTGTGTCTACTACAGATGCAGCTACTGTAAATATAAATGGTACTGTGATTTGTGTAAGCACTGGGATCATCTTCATATATCCATGTTTTCTGTCTGTCAGCTTCCTGAATGACTTGGACAGGATCTGTCAGCCGAACTACATCCCGACTCAGCAGGATGTGCTACGTACACACGAGAAGACGATGGGCATCCTGGAAACTCAATTCACCTTCAGTGATCTCTGCTTCAAGTTCGTATATGTAATTTATCTGCCAAAGGGGGGTCAGGCGGGCTGTTTGTCCTTTTTGTGCTTTACAGTCATGATCTGAGCTGGTTTATTGTAGTGATGAGCATTTAAATGTCCTCATTAAGAAACTTAAAGGGACTCAGATCCACTGAAGAAAAATCTGAACTAACCCTTTAAGACATTAAAGTCACACAATAGCACAAACAAACTAACAGATCGAAGCAAAGGTAGACCAGCAAGTCCCATGTTCTGCCAAAGCAGTCTGGTGGCTTTGGGGAGAATGATATTTGGCTTGTATAACGGCAGGTTCCCGTCAGAAAAGTCTGTCTGACAGCAAAGTAAAGCTGTGAAAATATTCTAAATATAGCGTATACTTAAACTGATACTGATTTTTTTTTAAGGTGGACCTTTTTTTTCAGTAGCTAAAATACTTTTGCTGCTGACCCTGTTCACAGCGGTATATTGTTTAGCTTCCTAAACCGGGACTCCTGCTGCTTTTCCAAGTTGGAGGTCTGACGACCAAAATCAACTCGCCTCATACATATAACCCCACTTCAAAAAATTTCAACTGTCCATCCCGAGGATTTGGACCTTCCCAAGAGGTGCGAAATTATTTCCAAGATAGATAAAATTATGTTTATTTTAATGCCTCTGTGCCGGCGACAGCTTTGGCCCAAGGCATTACGTCTTTTCTATGTCTCCTTCTGAATGTGATATCTCAAGAACGCCTTGAGGGACTTTGTTTAAACTTGGTATAAACATCCTTTTGGACCCAAAGATGAGCTGATTAGATTTTGGTGGTCAAATATCAGATGTCACTGTGACCTCACAATATCCATTTTTGACCATAACTCAAGACTTCACTCAATAGTTACGACAAAATTTCAAAAAGATGAAGTGATGATATTTTATCTAAGTGAAGACAGCATGTTTCTCACTGGACATTATTCACAGAAAGTCAGAATAGTGATAACTTCCTGCACACACATGAGCTCAGTATGACAACGCTTGCCCAAGGGGGAGAAAAGGAGGCTTGTCACGGTTTGGCACACAGGTTTACAAGCAAACATGAGGATAAATACACTTTTAATCCCAGAAGTTTAAAAAACAAATGCTGAGCTCTGCAGGAGTGAAAATAAATTCTCTTTTTGATTCCAAAAGTTTGTATATAACATACACTCTGAGCTCCTCTCCTGCCAGTGAAGGAGCTGGCATCAGAGTGACTCTGGTGTTTTTTTCCTCCAGAAGCTCGACTATGCCACCGACCCTCTCCTGCAGAGCTCCCTGGCTCTGAGCAGCTGTCTGTCAGCTCTGTGTCTCAGCTCCACCTGGTCCTCTTGGCCCCCAGTAAAGCCCTGGGATAGACATGAATGAATGCAACTGAAGGTGAAGTCAAAAGTAGCCGAGTGAGGTGACAAACTCCTGGACTGAGCGTGTTACTCATTAGACTCTTTTTTTCTTCATTATGATTCCGTTTTATAGCAACGTTTCCTGCAGTAGTTCCCTAAATGCTGAGAACGGAGCAAAGAGGAGGTGCTGAAGTCTACTGCTGTCTCAGATCACTTCATTTACAATATGCTGAAAGGTTATTATGAAATAACTTCTCATTGATACCAAAACAGTGTTGCCTACCCTAGCTTTAAGCGGCTCAGTATAGTTTCAGTTTGCCTCTGAGGGCCCTTTAGGTGGAAACAAAGGCAGCGCAATGTGTGTGTTTGTTCTCTCGCCCTGGATTTATGAAGAGACTTATCTTCATAAATCACAAAAATTCAAATGGCATTATAATTAACATGAATGCATTCAAGATGCATTTGTTTATGCTTATACTGTGTGTGTGTGTGTGTGTGTCTAGGATGTCAGCTATGAGATGGGATTGGGGACGGGGGAATAACCGGATCTGTGGTTGTTTGGAAAACATCACAAGTATCATTTGCTGTGTAGCGCTCAATGACTACGACATCGTAGATGAGTGCATGGAGACCGTAAGTGAGAATACACTGTGGTTTTGGTTCTCTGTATATAATTGATACAGAATTTTATTTTTATGCCTCCCACCAGCCATGGCTGGAAGCATTATGTTTGCAGGTTGTCCATGTGTTAGCCCTGCCATTCTTGTGAACACAGGAACACCTGAATAAAATTTCTTCAAATTTGGTACAAACGCCCACTTGGACTCAAGGATGAACTGATTATAGTCTGGAGATCAAAGGTCAAAAAACCTGTTTTTGGTCATAACTCAACAATTCATACACTAATTCTGACAAAATTTTATTCAAATATCCAGGGGGGGGCAGTACCTAATTATAGCTACTCAAATTATTGCAATCAAGTCATTTTTGGGTACTTGTAAGTCTGTAATTTTAATCATACTTAATCATAAACTAGTAGTCATTACAATTTGTAATCTACCAAGTGACTTTAAAAATCATATTGTGAGTGCAGCACTGTAGCCAGTTTTTTAGATATACTGAGATCAGACACCCAAATTCTCCCTTTAAAGAATCAAAAATGTTTCTGATTATTATGTATTATTTCATATTTATTAAATAATTTTACTATAATTTAATCATATTTTCTGTACAAATGTATCCGCCTACATAATGATCTTTGTTTATTTTTTGTCTACCCTGCAATATAAAGCAACATTATTAAGTAATTTATTTCTAAATTGAGGTGTAAAAGAGATTTCTCTTGAAAAAGAAGCAAACATCTACTCATGCACAATATTTTCCCCCTATTTTCCTGTGTAAATCTTACAAGAATTACACAGAATTACAAGAAATGTGTGCCTGTATCTTAAATAATATTGAGAAAAATATTGAAATAGGCCAACAGCCAACATTTTGACTTGTCATAGTAGGTAAACCACTAATTTTAGCGCTAAATTTACTTATATATATATCATATACATTAATAAAAGTTCAATTCTGTTCACAAATCAGATGAAGTGTGACAGAGTACCGGTTTTTATAGTAAGTGCTAGCAAAGACACACCACACCTTTTCCATTTGGATTTAGTCATTACAAGTTGTGTAAAATATGTTTTTATTAGTCTGTGTCATTTACAGTGCTGTTGTAGTATTTCACTCATGTGCCACGCAGAGCCTTTAGTTCCAGTTTTATGTCTCAAATCTAAATGGACTAGACACCACGCCCAACTGGCACAAACCAAAACAAAACTGTGAAATGAATTGATCATCATTTGTTTTATTATTTACTGTACATGTGTGTGTCCTCTCCTGTTTTGACATAGGTAAGTTCTCATCTATTCTTTTCTCAGGTCCGGTTGCGCGAAAGTATGATTTATTTCAAGAACCTCTGTAACAACAGGTGGCTCAGTCATATTCCCATCATCCTCTTCCTCAACAAGAAGGATTTATTTGAAGAGAAGATCAGCAGGAGTCCACTCACTATCTGCTACCCTGAATACTCTGGTGAGATACATTTTTGATGGGATATTGTTAGATCGTGTGTTGTCACTCCTTGAGTGTTTTCATAAGATAAAATATTGATTTATTTATCTGCAGTATTTGAGCATTGACTTCCTAGAAACATGTGATCATGCTCTAGATTTATATTACCTTAAGTCTGGATCACATGTGTCAAACTCAAGGCCCGCAGGCCAAGTAGAGCCCAGATGTGGCCCACAGGAGCCTGCCAAGAATATAATTTGCACAATACAATTATGTGCTGTGTTAGAGAATATGATGTCCATAAAATACATGTCCCAGAATGCATCCAGATTTCATTTTTTCAATGTCATATAGGTTACCTATATTAGCTGTTACTAAAACCAATAATCAAATGTAGAGGCCATTTTTTCTCATGGTCGGGATGTTTCACCCACCCAAAACGTTGGTATTTAACATACTGATGAGTTTAGGAACAGCCCGGGCGGTTG
>JAJHUR010094266.1:0-12204 GCA_027495735.1 Lutjanus campechanus | reverse complement strand
CTTTTTTTTAAGTGACATCTACGGCAGCTAATACACTCCATATCAACAAGTACCTCGTACAACCTCACTTAAAATAATCCGAACCATCCCTTTAAAGATAAAGCCAGTCAGACTGGCTCACTAACATCATTACTGTCTGCCTTCTGTTCACTGCTGTTGTGATAAGTGTAGGGTTCAGGCTAATTTTAAGGCTTTCAGCCGCCTCAGCAGTAAAGGTCTCCTGCTCTTATGACCTGCGGGCTACGGGCTCTTAAAGAGCTCTTAAAGGAGGTTATGTCACTTCCAAGTTCTTTTAACTTCTAGCCACTCTCTGACTCATGCTTTAGAGGGTAAGGGGGTGTGGAAGGATTACGCTCCCTTGCCGAAAGCCGAGTCAAAGAAGAAAAAAGGGTTAAAACGCAGGTCACTTTGATTAGGAAGCATGACGGGCCGAGTGTAGGATGCGCTCCAGGATTCAGCTTCCTGTGACTGTTATCCTCCAATCTAATATCTGGGTGTGGAGATGGAGAATGACACGCGTTTCTCAAAAACAACTCATTTCCTATTCCCGCTTTACGTTTGGGGAAACTCCAGATTCAATTTATCTTTTCTTTGTGGCAGCGGCAAAGTGCCCACTTAATGGTTTTAGGAAGCCAGTCACCTACTGTAGCAGCCCTCAAACCGCTTCTCCTGACCCACTTGGCCGAGGTGAACTCTTTAATCCAAGCATGCTGGTCCTCCGCTGAGATACCCACCTAAAATGCCAACTCAATTGCCAAATTAATAGACAGAGGTTCTCATTTTTTTCTCAGCCAAGGACCCTTGCAAAATAGAAAATTTCCTGGCGATCTTTTCATGTGTGTCCCTTGGAATAGTTTGATGCAGTTTTATTTTTGCACACCCCTCCTCAGTAGAGAAATGAATGTTGTTAAAAGAAAAGGTGTCACAGTGGTAAACATGCACCCATCCAAACTTTTTTGGAACTTGTTGTAGGCATCAAATTCAGAATGAGTGTACATTTCCAATTTATTTATATTTGCAGCTCTATTTTTTTCACCCACTGTTAATAGATGCAGATCTTGCACAGCAGAAATGTTAATATCAGCGTGGGCATCATGATATGTTTCCTATAAATCTGCTGTATTCTGTAAAATATTAGAAGTCGGACAGAAAGCAGAAGCAGGAACTTGTCTTGGGTGCTGTTCCTCTTCTTATTGGGACCCGATGAATCTTAGCAATACCATGACCCTGACGCTTCCTCAAAATCTGGCCTTAAATATATGAAAGCAAAGAGGTCAGCTATTCTTAACTTTTACAAAAGCACCTTGTTGCCTAACCTTCTCTGTTTCATGTCCTTTATAGTCTGCATGCCTCTAATTTTCAACCTGTCACATACATGCATCACTGCCCTCACAAATATCTTTCAAGTCACAGTTTATGTGCTCTCATTTCGCCTCCTTATGGAATTTTAGCATAACTGAAGCAAGTAATAGGGGCTTGGTGATCCTCGGTTACCCCGCAGCTCATGTCAGAAAGATTAAAGGCTCATGGAGAATATAAAGCCACATATTTTTCATTGTGCAATGAGCAAGAAAATGGCCACTGAAAATTAACAATGTTGGCATGATGGTAACCTCAAGGGTTAGAGAAGCAGGCCTGTGAGTCCCTGGTCCGTTTTTTGAAAATCTGGTCGTTACCCTGAAGCAAAGCGCTGACCCCATCTGTTTCTGTGGCTTTTAATATTCCTCAGTAGCATTGGGTGAGTGGGAGTAATCTCATCCATGGAAGTTCAAAAACATTCAAAACAAATTCACGAGACTTTTCGTTGGCTTTAAATAATCACATGCTGCGGGATCAAATCTGAGCTGCAGACTTGTTGTGATTGTAGTGCCCTGTGTCTGTCTGTAGAAGCGTTTGCTTTGAGGACACCTGCTTAAGACATATAGAGGCACCGGCTCTGTGTTACAGTGGAAACGGCTCTGACAGACGTTGTGGGTTGGCGAAAATGAAAGTGAAGAGAGGTTTAAAAATTGTGCAATTTTCCACTGTTTTTGTACTGAACTCTTTTGAGTAGTTTGTTCCCTAAAGTCACGACCAAAGTCTGGATAGCTGTTTTTCACATTTCACATGGCGTTTCATTTATTAAAATATGGTGTTCTGTATGTCTAAGGATTGGGGGCAAAGCAGCTGGTGTTGCCTTGTGTTGAGGGAGGCGTAGGCACCTGAGCAATTTATCTCGTTCTGTTGGCACCTAACTTACCAGAGTTTACTTCTAGACTCAGGTAACGTGCCCTAGTGTGCATCAAACAAAAGGAGAGCTTGTCTAAATACCTCCAGACCCCAACAAAGCAGAAAGCTGACAAAATCAAGGGAAATAACCAAAAAATATGCAAATGGAGCCCCCATTTTACAACCCTGGCTCAAGAGAGGCTACATGAAGGACTAACGACTAAACAAAGCTGGTTACCCAATTTTATGTTTGAACAGAAACCAAGAAGGCAAAAACTGGAACAAATGGAGCAAGTGGAGCAGCTGCACCCACACTATTATCCTTGAGGGAGCAAACCTGTGCTTGTTCACTGCATTTGATAATATTCTTTGCTATTTTTAAACATTTGAGCAAGTTTGGATCAAAAGCAAACATGTTGAATATTTAAAGGTAGGCACGTTCTCTCCACCACCAAACAGGAATCAGCAAACCGGGTGGTTACTTTGCAAACTGCTGAAAAAAAAACTTCTTAAATGTCATCATACGCCTACAGTAGATGGTGAATTAACAGCGTTATGGGTCTGTGTTTAATTTAGTGTGTATCTGATCCACCAACCACCAGCTATTTTAGTGAGAAATCTTCAAGTCTTCTAAAATAGCACAGATAACCAACAGAGGCTGGAAACAAGTTGATGGATAGAATCCAAAACTGGAAAGTTTGTATGAAAATACAGTTTATCTTCTTGGATTATATTGATGCCGAATTGCAAAGAAGACTGTCGACATATGAGACCTTTTATCTTTTGTTTCTAGAGTTATGTGTTTTTCCAGACACATGAGGAATTGTTAATATATGTCATTTCTTAAAGGGAGTTTGGCATAATGTTTTCCCTGGAGAGCGCAGGGAGCTTTAATTTACTCAGACTGTTAATATGTTTTTTTTCTTTTTTAACATTTTGTCACGACTGCTGCTGCTGCAAAAAAAAAATCTTTCCATACCTCCACTCGCAAGATTAGAGCCTAACACTAATCTTGCACCCCCACTTTTAACTATAATTAGGCGCTCTTGAAGGGTGGTGCACACTTTACGTCACTGTAAATCTTTGGAATTCATGGAGCCACTTATGTGGGTGTTTTTGTCTTGTTCTGCTTGGAAAGCACAGACTTTACTGGGCCACACCGCTGCCCGGTGGTATTCAGTAACAATCAAAACAAGTACTGCAGGTTTGGGTACCTGAAGCAAGACGTGACTTGTCGAGTCGTCTCTGGGAGGGTTGTTGAGGAGCACGCACGTGCTTGTGTTTGTTTTCACTGATCTGCAGGTGTGTCTACTTGAACCTGACCTACAGTGAGAACGTCTTTCCCACATCAGGGCATAGTTACACATATCATCCACTGTTTCTGTAGTCAACTGACCTTTCTGCTCCAGATACACGTCTTGTTTTACCTTTATACTCCTCACAGTTTTGTGTTCAGTTTTTATGCTTCTATATTATTAAGTGATTATTAAGTGGCTTTTGGCCGCACCTTGTCAAACCATGCAGCACTGATTTGCATTTGAGCTCTCAGTACTTTTGTGGCAACTAACTGAATCTCTGTGGTGTGAAGTTTATTTTTTCTCTTGTGTCACTGTTTTTACTTTTAGGTATCTGCTTTATTTTACTGTTTGCTTTCAGCTGTTTAGGAATTGTCAAGTTAATACCGATGAAAACCCAACATTTTTTTGCGATTTTGCATCACAATAAAAGCTTTTGAATAACGAAATTACAGAACTTTTATTGTGAAGAATTTAAAGAAAAAGAAGTGTTTGTTTGCCATTTTACAACCGCTCGACTTTAAGCAGGTTTGACTCTTGCTTTAAGAGTCAAACCAGGCCAGCACATGTGTACGAGAAGGGGGTATTTGACACTTAAATTTGACCTTTTCTCTTGCCATCTTTTCAGGAGAAACAGGACTCAAGCAGCACATCCCTGCAGCTCCGTACTGAGATCCAGGTAGGCAGAGACTCTGTGTGCACAAAACGGTGTTTTGCACAATCTTTTGCTTAAAAAGTCAACCTGACACCTGTCTCCATCTCTCTGTCCTCCACAGGAATCATTAGGCTTCAGCAGTGAGGTGTCCACTCCAGAGACGGACAGAAAGTAAGTTTTCCTCGCGACTCCATCACTGTAACATGTGGCCGGAGCCATGAAATATGCTCGGATTGAAATGTGTGTCTGTTGCATGTCAAAACAATGTGCGGAGCAGCCCGCGTCTGGATCGCATCAAACCGTACACGCCTGCACACAAAATAACGGATCACACCTCATCTCTCTGCGTGTCCGCAGCTAAAAGATGGAGAGCGAGTACACACTTCTCCATATGCGGCTCCCGTGATTGATAGATCTCTCTTGTGACAGCTCGCACAAAAGGTTGCTGACCTCGCTCGCGGGGAGTGGAGGTCAGCTCCTCAGGTGGAAAACGAGTGTGGTGGTGTGTGAGCGAGCAGTTGACCCAGGTTCGGTTACGGCTGACCTTGGTTACAGATGTACTCAAACATGCATGAAAATACTAATTTATTCAGACAGGTGATTCAGGACAGGCATTCTAGGGCTGAAATCTGTAATATAGTATTTACCATGACCATGATATGTCATCAGAGATCATCAGAGATCCTTTGAAATTTCTATTCCAGGCTGTAACTTGTGTTTTTGTTTGCCTGTTTCACATTAGTTAGAGTTCAAATTAATGCTGAGTGTTTGCTGAATGAGTTGATGAGTTGTAATAAAGCCTTATGTAGAAGGAGTAGATGTTTACAACAGTTAAATTGACCAATATGTGAGTGGAGTCTGGCTGGCAGTGAGACAGGCAGCCACTAACACGTTATATCTTGTTTTTTAATCTGTCTTGCAGTGACTTTCTGAAGAGTTGTTGACATTGTGAGGTTGGCACGTAAGAGGTGTTGGGAAGCCACTTTGTCTGAGAAATACTAAGATATACTGAGATAACTAGATCCTGGGGATAACATCATATTTTTGGTACAAACATGAGAGTAGTATCAATCTTCTCATCTAACTCTTGGCAAGAAAGGCACTATGCGTATTTCCCGAAATGACAAACTATTCTTTTAAAGTTTCATCCCAAAATAATAGACACTACTTAAGCTACCAGCTTAAAATGATTAAATAAATCTATAACTGATAAAACATTACCAAGTTAATATTAAGACGAGTGGGTATAAAGGAAATCAGCCCTCGACATGCTCAGACATCACACATATGCCCCTAGTCTGTCCCCTTGGCTCACATCCCTGCTGCGGTTAAAGGAAAACCACCGACTGCTTCCTTCGGCTGACCTGCTCAGTCCAGCAGCCGTTCTCTGTTCTCTGGCCGTCCATGCTTCCTTCCTGCCTTTGTGTCCAGCAGGGGAGAGAGACGGGGGAGACAGAGAGGGGTGATGGCCAAGTGATTACGGCAAAAGGAGCATGAACGAAAGAGCAGGATGGAACCAACCGCGCATGGGTGGGGTTCCTTTTGGTTCCTGTAACGCGAAAGTGCGTGCGTTCATGTTTTCACACCGCTGTATTTTGCATGTATGAAATTTCTCCCCCTTTGCTCACTATGAGATCACCGTTATACACATTTAAAGCAATGCCAGTCGCAGCACAGCTCCGTAAATGCCCTGCTGTCAAACAGAATTACAGTCACTGCAGTCTCACACATTAGGTCCCTCTATAGCCACTGGGTTTGTTTGATCTCAAAGGTCAAAAATATTATGAAAGGTTTCCTCACAACAACATGATTAATAACATATTATATTTAAAGACAGTCGATGATCGGTGTAGTAGATGGTGGTCATCATGCCCCCAGTTCGGAGGAGCAGAGACGGTCACCAGCAGGGAAGCTAAGCAATGTGCTGCTGTGGACAGGGTCAACAACAAAGGATATTTTAGCTACTTAAAAAAGGTCCACCTAAAAAAAAAAATCTAATCTGTTTAAGTCTACACTATATTTAGAGTGTTTTCACCACTTTACCTTGCTGCAAGACAGCCTATTCTGATGAGAAATTGCTGTTATATGAGACAAGTATTGCTACGCCCAAACCAACCAAACTCCATAGGTGAAATTGGTAATTTTACAAAGGAGTTGCTGCTCTACCGCAACCGCGACCTGTTAGTTTGTTTGTGTTATTGTGTGACTTTGGTAAATCTGAGCTATCCTTTTAAAACACCAAAGTCACACAATAACACAAACTTACTAAGAGATTGAGGAAGCGGTAGATCAGAAGCTCATGTTTTCTGTGAGCTAAAATCACTGATTTTTCCTGTGGAGTTTGGTTGGTTGGGAGAGAGTGATGTTCGGCTTCTTTAACAGAAGTTTCCTGTCAGAAAAGGCTATCTGATGGAAAGGTAAGGCAGTGAAAATATTTTAAATACAGCGTACACTTCAACTGATATTGAGTTTATTAGGTGGACCTCTTTTTAATTTCAGTGGCTAAAATACCTTTAGTCGTTGACCCTGTCCACGGCAGTACATTGCTTAGCTTCCGTGCTGGTGCTCCTCTCTGGTTCTCCAACCTGGGGGTGTGGCGACCACCATCATACTGTCGATAAGTACCTCATACAACCCTGCCACAGAGAATCCAAACTATCCCTTTAAATAAATTGGTTAAATCTTAGTGAAACTCAGAAATCATCTCACCTTTATCTCAATTTTTCGTAAATTTTCGTCCTTTTTCCCTCGCCATCACCCCTGCGTGACCCTTAGTGAAATTGTCATGTTCACGTGACGACCACGTGCGGCAGAGGAAGCGCATACCACAGACATGATCTCTGCTCCCATGGCTGTATATGTTGCACAGGCAAATGCTGAGGATGATGGGAACCAGATGCCAAATTTCGAATGACGTCTCTCTGCTGCTGGAGAAAGAGCCCCTAACTCGGGCTGTTCTCCCTCTCCGTCCTGTCAGTCTGGCTTCTCTCCGTCCTCCGTGCCTCACATACTTTCTCTCACATCCCCTGCTCCTCTGATAAACATTCACACTTTGTCTCAACCTTCAGTCTGCAGTTAATATCTAATGAAACTGTTCCACATTCACCGTTCTCTTCACTCTTCTGTCTTCTGTCTGGTTCTCTTACTGCAACTCTGTTTCTGGTGTGAAAGTTACATTCTCAGAAATAAAGGTTCCAACAAGGTTCTTCTTCCGGGGCTGAGGTTTTACCCAGAACCATCTACTTCTGAAGAACCCTTTGTTGAAGACAGGGTTTGTCAGGAGTTCTTTGTACCATAATATGAAAAGGTTCTCGGTAGAACTCCCCTGTTGGGTACTAGATAAAACCTTTGGAATATGAATGGAGTCTTTTTAGATCCCCCTGGTTGGGTTCTAGAAACCCTGTGGAATATAAAAGGGTTCATGGAAGGAACCCTGATGTGAAAGTTATACTCTTAGAAATAAGGGTTCCAAAAAGGTTCTTCATGAGGGGCTGAGGTTCTACCCACAACTATTTGCTTTTGAAGAACCCTTTGTTGAAGAAAGGTTTTGTCAAGGGTTCTTTGCAAGACTGAAGGCTCCATTAGGAACCAAAAAGAGGAACTCTTTGAAAGAAAGAGGAACCGTTGACATCCCTGAAGAATTTTTTTGTTAAAGGGTTGTCAAAGGTTCTTTGTGCTGTGATATTAAAGCGTTCTCGGTAGAACTCCTGTTGGGTACAAGATAAAACGGAATATGGAATGGAGTATTCATGTTTTTGTTTTTGTTTTTGTTTGTTTTTGTAGAACCCACTGGTTGGGTTCAAGATAAAACCTTTTGAATATTAAAGAGTTCTTAGTAGAGTCCCTTATAGGTTCTAGGAACAACCTTTGCAATATAAAAGGCATCATGATAGAACCCCTTGGGTGGGCTCTAGCTAAGGAATAATAAAAGTTCTCAGCAGAACCTTTGGAATATATATGGTTTCTTGTTGGCACCCAGAAGGAGGAAGGTTCTTGATAGAACCCCCAGAGAGGGGTCTGGGAGGAACCATTACACCATATAAAGGTTCTCTGTAGAACCTCTGTAAGGGGGTTTGTGGGAAGTCTTTCGCAAATGGTTCTACGTGTAATCCTTTATGTTGGATTCTTGGTAGAATGCCCCTGGTGGGTTCTAGATAAAATCCAGTGGAATTCCCTGAGCAGTTTCTTGTTAGCACCAAGAAGGTGAAAAGGTTCTTGATAGACCCTCCAGAAAGGGCTCTAGGTAGAACCCTTATATAATATTAAGATTCTATGTAGAACCCTTTATAGGGGGTTTTGTGGGAAATCTTTCACAAATGGTTCTATGTATAACCGTTTATGTTGGGTTCTTCCTATGAGGACAAGCTGAAGAATCCTTTTTGGTTCTAGTTAGCACCTTTATTTCTTAATAATTGTTTTTATTAATAAGTGCCCCCCATTCAAAGTCCCAGAAAACCTTTCTTCTTTTTTGTAATCCGTCCGTCACCGCCGGCTTCTCTCTTTCACCTCAGCTCTGCTCTCTGTTACACTTCCTGTTGTCTGCTCTCCACTGTTGTGAACGGGGTTCAGGTGTGGTGATTTATCGTGCGCTGGCAGAGTGATAGACATGTTCCTCACAGCCTCACACACGCTCACACACGCTCACACGGACACGGATACCCCCATCATCACCTCTCTGCGGGACAATAGCGCCCAGAGGAGATTACCCAGACTCCATCTTGGTCCGTGCCACCCCTCTGTCTGTGTGTCTCCTCCTCGTCACTGTGTTGGCAGGAGGTGGGCACAGCTCCTCATAATGGCTGGTATGCGAGCGGTGATGACAGAGCGCTCTCAGAAGGCTGCAGGGTTCAAGCCGGGGACTTTCCTGTTTTGAGAGGTGATTGATTGTTGGGTATTGTTGCAAAGAGGAGGCAGCAGGCTTATCAGGGAGGGTAACAGCAGAGGCAAATGGATCTTGATGAAAGCACAGACACAAGATGCAAATTGTTGATTATTGGCTCTAACTGGTGCTGCACAATTAGTTGAAATTTTATTGAAATCACAATCACAGAAGCTGCAATTTTGTGAGAAAGGAAAAAGATGTGTGTGACAAAACAGCATTATAATGAAGTACTGCGGTGCTGCAGAGATGATCTGACCTACAAATCTTGTTGTGCAGATGTAAGAAAACATGTTTGTTTGGTGCAGACCCCAACAAATGTCACTTCATCATCAATTATGATGCAAAAATGACCATTCCCACTAATCATGAACCATATAACAATTACAATACCTGTCAAAATAATTGTATGATTTTTGCTGCTATATTGTGCAGCTGTAGCTCTAACCAAGCTTGTAGGACTGTAAATTTACAGGCAGTAGTGCTACTGAAAGTCCAGGTTATGCAACTAATAATCAGATGGAAATGTAAGCTGTGCCATGTGAAGAATCTGTTTAGAACAACAGTACCATGTTGGAAAACTTAAGTACCTTGTCAGCATATTTACCACTTGTGGCTGCGTGTTGCAGCCCTCATGGAGCTGTTATTTGCCTCTGAGCGAAGCACAGTAGACTGAGGTGGGAGGTTTTTGTTCTTTTACTCCCCACATTTTCTACTCCTTACATTTTCAGAACAGGCTCGATACTTTAGTTTTAATGCACATGATGGAGATTGTCATCATTGTGCACCGCCTTCCCGACTTCAAGACTGGTTTCAACCTAAATGGCCTGGACAGTAACGTAGAGAAAAGACGATTACTTGGTGCATCCATCAGCACATATCACGCACAACAGGCATAACAAGATGAAAATGACATAATGTGAAAGACGAAAAATGATGTGAAAGATGCAACAAGATGAAAAAACAAGGTAAAAGCTGGCACAAGGCAAAAAAAAAGTGTAACAGGCTGAAAAATGGTGAAAAGTTCAGTTAGCTTTGCACAGAAACAGCCAGTTGAAATTTCTTTCAGAGGACAACTTTTTACTTTTATACTTTGAGTACATTTCAAAGCCTGCACCCCTTTCACTTTTATTTGAGTAAAGAAATTGAATCAGTACTTTTAGTAATAGGTTGGGTTTTTTTTGACACAAGTGTCTGTACCTCTACTTGAGTAAAGAATGTGTGTACTTGTGCCACCTGTATGGCAGGAAAATACAACCCCCATTCCATAAAAAGTTGGGACATTGTGTAAAACATAAATAGAAACAGAATGCATGATTTGCAAAAATGTTTTGACCTTCTGTTTTCTTTTGTGCTTGACATAGCATCCTAACTTGGGATTGTACATGCACAAGCACGTGCAAAAACCTGCGCTTTATCTGTATGATTTTCTATTTTCCTGCCATATGATTGTCCGTCTTCCCCCTCCATGTGACCTGTGACCTCTTCCATGACCCCTGACGAGTTCACCCCTCTGCTCTTCCTGTGGACGCTGCCACTGTCACACAGGGTCGCTGCCTTTCATTGTCTCGACGAGAACACCGGAGATCACCTCGCTCCAGGTGGCCGGCCCTGCAGTCGCACCAAAACACACAAGTCATCACACACGTACACGTGTGCAGTGCTGTGATTTATGCTGAGTGCGGTGCAAACTGGCAGTAAGAAGCCAGAATGGAGATGCACAGCTGTGCGTCCAAATCTTCCTACGTGCTGGTTTATCATGTTTCCTGGACAGCAGCTCTGTCACACAGGATAGGAGCTGTGATTCACACTGTATCATATGATCGCTGCCCACGTAATCATCACGTATTCAGTCATCGTTTTTTTCTTTCCTGGTGTTGATGAGCTGCTGGCTCTGTGGTGTTTTTTGTCATATTCTGTTGAGTGTGTATGACACAGTACTTTTATTTAAATGAGCAATATGTAGCAATCACACGTCCAAAAATGAGTACAGCAGTCCAAATGGCAAGTTACAGCCGTGGACTGTATATTAAATGGGTTGAAATCCTATTTAATATACAGTCCATGGTTGAAGTGAGTTGTTTCCCCTCAGCCCCCTCCTTCCCAGACTTGAGGAAGTTCAGGCAGGCTGCAGGAGCACTGCAGAAGAGCAAGACAAGTGCAACATTATAATTTGTAATTTTGTAGAGGGAACCGCTAACTTGGTTAGCTTACAAAAATACATAATCCCTGCAGCTCGATGAGCCTGTGTTTGTAGCATCTGAGACATTTTCATAATGCAGAGGTATCATGAAGAGAAACTTTCACCTATATTCTGCATAAGTGCAGCCAAAGTTCAGATACTGTACTCAGTATTATGCAGAAAATAGAAAGTTGGCTTATGCTAATGAGATCAAAAGCAGTTTAAATGTCCCCTGCTCAATGCAAAGAACAGAATTGAAATAGAAAGGCATGCCAAAGATTTAAGGTTAAACCAATTAAGTTGCCTAGCCACACAATGCCTGGGCTGACACACTCTTTGAAAGACATTCAGGCTCTTCTAAAGTGTGTGAGCGCGCGGATGTGTGTGAGTGCATGCATGTGTGCGATGCACGGGAGGTTAATTTATAGAGCATGGAGGAGGAGGGGTTGGGGGGGGCAGTGCAGCGCAGCAACAGAAAAAGCTTCTATTGAGTGAGTTCTATTAGCATTAGCTTTGGCCCTAGCCTATCTGAGAGGGAGGGGGGATGAACAGAGGGGCAAACCATACAGGCCTCCATTCAATTAGCATCTCATTATGTTGCCATGGCAGCCGGGCTTTAAGCCGCGTGAAGATTTCCCATTGCACCCAGAGAGGGCTCATGTCTGAACAAACATATGAACACATGCGCACATCCATACACGCACACATGCAGCCACTGGAGAGGGAAGTGACCTGTTCGTCTTGTTTTGATCCTGTCACACACTTTCACATCGCTTCTCTTGGCAGCCACCTGTCTCTCTGCACGGCTCGGCAGCTGTATGCCCATGTGTGCTGGGCTCCAGTCAGAGAGGGTGTGTGGATGTGTGAAAATGTGCAAGTAAGAGACGGTAAAGAGTGAGACAGTGTGTCTTTAGTAGAGAGATTTACTTAATAGGTCCCTGAGGCTCTCAGCTGGACAAATTTGTCGTTCTTATCTCCCCCTTTT
>JAJHUR010094265.1:17935-49425 GCA_027495735.1 Lutjanus campechanus | reverse complement strand
ATATATATATATATATATATATATATATATATATATACACATATATATACATATATATACATATATATCTTTTAAAGGTAAAAAATAGTTCTTTTGACAGTGAAGATTGCTGACCCTTGACTCAGATCATTTTGGATGCTTAAACTGAACTTGGATATCACATATGCATTGTTACTATTTAAAGCCACATTTTCACTTAAACCCTCCACCTAACAGAACATGAGAACACCATCACCCAAATGTCCAAACTCACTGACTTAAACTTGAGTGCTCCCTTGTCCACATACATACCTTTACAAACTGAAGGAATAAGCAGGTGTTCACACTCTTGATTGGTGAAGGGCTTTGAATATTTTCTGAGTATGCTCCTCAGTCCAGCTTGTGCCCTCCCTTTACCTCTTCTGGCATCCTTGTGTTGCAGGATTGGCTGACAGAGAGCGCCAGGCTCATCTCCAAGTCTGGCCACACTGTAGAGTGGGTGACACCCCTGGGTTTACCCATCATTCAGCCCTACCACCGCACACGAAACCAAGTGGTAAGTCCCATCACAAGGCATGTGTGGTGGTTCTCTACTAATTTCTCTAAGTGAGGTTATAATAAACGTGTATTTATCTGTGTGTAGGTTTAATTGTTTGGACCAATTCCACTTTCCGTCAGCCATTTCACTGCAGAGCTTTCGTGTTATTTCACACATAATTTCACACACAGTTTAAAGAGACCTTTCAGTAGTTGTGCTATTTCTGTAGTTACGTCTGTACAGTTGGCATTAGAATTAATGTCAGTTTTAGCAGGGCTTACCTCTTAACTTGATGCTAGGCACCACACCCATTCTTTGTTCACCATGGTTTCATACACCATGATAGACAGTTTAGCCAATTACAGGCCTGTCTTCACTTCTGTGTACTTTCAGAAATTCATCGGCTGACCTTTTCAGAAGTTCTCGTCTTCTATCTTCACGTGTTTGTCTTGCTCCTCTTTGCTCTTTGTCTCACCATTCACAACACTCTCAATACTCCCACAACTGACCTTTTCATAGCACACACTTTATACATTTTTTAACTCACATAAGTGCAAATATATACAGTACTCATTAATCTCTCTCAACACACTGACCAATAATAGAAGCCCCTGTGCATACCAGCTTAGTGCCGTTTTATTGTAATAAGTGGTAGATTTTGTTTCAATATTAAGGTGCTTTGGATCATTACTTTCACTATAATCGTAATTTCACTGTGTAATTTTCACTCATTATATTCCATTGGACTGGAATTTCTGATGAAGCTGACAATAAATTAGGGTGGCCAGTTTGCTGTGAATTGGTTGATTGGTTGGTTAGCTTTACGTCAGATGTGTACAGTAAGCTAACACACGTATGAGTCAAGTAAGTATTTCAACATAAATAGAAAACAAATAAGAACAGCAACTCCCCTAAAAGCTGTCAGCTTATAATAAGCTATAAATCTAGTTAAAATTCAGTGTTTTCATCCTCTGAGAGCAAGCTGTTGTCCTCACACAGCCAGCACACAAATTTTGCTTCACTCATTGTGGTCTGGCAAGGCTCATAAAGCTTTTGCTTGAATCAAGGGCACAGCAAATGTGCATCGACTAAAATTACTTTGCGTGCAATTTGATCAGCATTTTTCAACCCATAGATTATTGACAAGTGCTCAAACATGAACATGACTGGATGCACTTGCCACTCAATGTCGCAGATGTCCACATTTTAAAAAAGTGCTTCAGGATTTCCATCTGGGAAAAAGGATGAAGATCCTTTGGTTGTAGTCCAGTGATAAACTGATGACCAGCCAAGGCTCAGTGATTTTTTTTTCACCAGACCACTATCTCTAAGCAAAAAGTGAGTGAAAGAGATATACTATAGTCTGACCTTGGGTTTAGTGTGTCCCAATTTCAATATGAAATAGAAAATAAATCGAAATGAGCTTTGAGTTTCAATAATTGTAATCAAAGGCAGAAACGGTGATTCTCTCAGTATATTTTTTCTTCTCTCCACCTCCGCCTACTTGGGGTGTCCTGCATGTGTCTGGAAAAAGAAAAAAGAAAAAAATATCTTTAAATCTAAAAATCAAAACAGGACCTTAAAATTGAACGTCAGATCGAATCACGGATTCAGAGAATTGTGACCCCCTTACCACTACCCACCCCTATGTTTAGGCCACAAACTATTTTTAGGTAAAAGCCATAATATTTATTTCTTATCTTTGTTTTTTAATTCACTCTCCCCTCTCCTTTTTCCCTTCCCTCAGTCTTCCTTCTTTTCCAACTGCTCCACAGGTCATCCAACTCCCTGCAATAGTTATTGTCTCAGTTTTCTTATATGGATGACACTCAACCATTGACATTATAACAAATAGTGAATGGAGCCTCCGTGACATCACCCACAATTTTCTGAAGACCTCTTGTGAAGCTCATAGTGTGGCGTCTTTGGACGTTGCCACTGCCAGCTAATCCAGAAACGGGCAAAGATGTTGAGCTTGACTGGAGCTGAGGCAGCTAAATGGAGCGGTCACCTAGTGGCTCACCACCTGTGACGGTACCCAACTGTCATGCAAAGCAGGCATACCCTTATATATGAATAACTTTAAACCTTAAAGGGACAGTTCACCCCAAAATTGCATACTTTTCCTCTGTCTGTCTTCTGTCCAATATAATGGGACTAAATTGCACTAGTCCTGTGGTGCTTTCTGTCTACAGTAGACCGGTACAGTCTACCGGAGCAACTTTAGAATCATACCAGAACTACTTTCTTTCTGGGTCTGTGAATTATTTTGAGCAGTATCTCTGACATCTTCAAAACTCTGCTATTCACACCAAAAAAATCTAGATGAATAAACAGCTCTACAGGTCCAGGGGAAAACTATGTATTTTTGATTTTGTGGTCAACTGTCCCTTTAATCTAGGTTAAATGGGTGAGTTATACAAAATTCATCCCCTGCACAGTTGCCATGAAGGGAGACATTAGTTCTAGCGACCAAAACAGTTTCATGGACCAGGCTACAAACCTGTATTTCTGCTATAATGTTGGGCATTTTAGAAGTGGGGGGTCAGTGGGGATTGACTCACTTTTACAGCCAGCCTCAAGTGGCCATTTGATGAAATGCAGTTTTTGGCACTTCTGTGTTTGCTCCATTTTGCAGCCCTGGAGGTTCCCGCTTGTTCCCTACCTATCAGGAAGCTTTAAGTACCGGATACTTTGTGGGTGGAATGTCTCAGCTTGGCTTTCCAAGTCTCGATAGGTTTGGTACAGGAGTGCACCACTGATGGTGTATTGTGATTGCTGTGAGTGGCCCAACTTTAATGGAGCTCAAAAACATCATCAGAGTTGTCTGTCACTATGGAGATCCTGACAGTAGCATGTCTTAAAGATAACAAGTCTGAGTGCCAGGACATCTGCAGATAACATGCTTTTGAGTGTGTGTGTACATGGGAAGTAAAAGCTTATATGTGCCTATACTGTATGTGTGTGCTTATATAAAATCGATTTCGACCATTTATATTCTTAAGATCATTAATTAAATGAAAGGATGAGACAGACGTGTTGCGTATGCCAAGCGCAGGCAGACATCAAGCTCATAGGCTGGCTCAGCATGACGCCTGCTCTTTTAGTATGACATCAAGCAGAAGGTTGGCTTAGAGGAGCAGTGACACCTCACAAGCAGGTGCAAGAGAGCGAGGGTGACAGATGGTGGGTCCCCTAAGGGTGCATCTCTCTCTGTCGGTGTAGTAGGGCACGTTCCCTTGATTTGATCTGCTTTTTTTAATGTCCAGCAGGGACAAGGAAGCTTATTAGCCTGTGCTTTTTTTCAAGGCCCATAGATGAATAAATGAATGTAGCGATGACTTCATGGATGGCTGGGGTTTTAGCTTACATTTCACAGATGACTTTCTTCATCCCCTGCAATAATTCTCTAATCCAGTTGCATCACTGGGCAACAAAAATGAAACTAACTTGCAGAAAGGTCACCTTTTCCCTGCATAGCTGGATTAAATTCAATCTCCCAGTCCTCCTCTCTGCCTCTTAAATCCAAGGCCACAGTGTTTCTGGGGGTCATTAGTAATTAGACTCGAGATAGAACAGGAAGATGAAGTGTGATGCACAGTAAGAAAACCAATAATAGGAGAGAAAGTAGCTACAATAGCATTGCATAATCAGACTGGAGTGTGTGTGCATGTTTGTGCATCTCTGCGTTTTTGTTTGTTGGTTCTTTTCGGCATCCATGAGCACAAATGCTGACCTGTGTAATCGAGTATTTTCCATAACTGATGGGAGGTGAGGAAATTAGAGTAGAATGGAGTAGCTGAATGGAGCATGAACATACATCAGGGAGGGTGCTTAACAGGATTGGGAGATACTAATCGGATCAGAGGTCACTCTGGCTCAGATTCCTTGTTTATTTTTTATTCCCCCTCCCAGGCAAGGTTACAGTGAAATCTCACTCTCAGCGGATGGTGACACAAGGGAGTCGTCAGCTGGATTGGCTGGATTTGACTGGATTTGTGAGTTTATAGCGTGACTAAAAGCTTGTGATCTAGTGTCCTCTATGTGGAAAGAATCAGTTAGTTTTGGGTTTTTCATGGTAATTTGTGATTTCCCTGGACAGTGAAGCATTGTGCATGATTTATTTTCAGTAGTACGTAACGCATAGTAAAGTGTTCTATAGCTTTACAAAAATAGTCCACTGTCAACATTAATAAATAGTTGAATATTATGCGTTAAGTCCTAAGAGTTAATGCCTGCAAACGAAGGTTTTGATGAATCTTACTGATCATGAGGAGACTATGAGACAATGGGTCCCTGCTGGACACCCAAACTGAAATAGTCACACATTTTGCACTTTTTGTGTCTTTTTGTGGTAGTTTTGCGTGTCTTTGTAGTCAGTTTGTGGCTGCATTGAGTCTCTTTGTTGTTGTTTTGTGTATCTTTGTTATCATTTTGCATCTCTTTTTGGATGTTTTGTCTCTTTGTGGTTGTTTTGTGGTCAACTTTCATCTCTGTTTCATCTCTGGTGTCTGTGTTCGATTTGCCCCTTTTGAAGTCATTCTGTGCGTCTGGGGTTGTTTTGTGTTACACTGTAGTGCTTTATGTCTCTTTTTTTGGTCTTTTTGCATCTCTTTGTAGATGGTTTGTGATCAGTATTAGTCTCTTAGTGGTTATTTTACATCTCTTTGTGGCTGCTTGGACAAATTGCAATTCTTTGTTTTCCTTTTTTGTCTTAGTATGGTTGTTTTGTGTTTCTTTATAGTGGTTTTGATTCTCTTTGTGATTGTTTTGTGTCTCTTTGTTGTTATTTTGTGTCTCTTTGTGGTTCTTTTGCATCTCTTTTGGTCATTTTGTCTCTTAGTGGTTGTTTTGTTGGGTTGTTTCCGTTTTCCGTTTTCACTTTTGCTGTTATTTCCAATCCCATGCTAGCTTCCTAAGTGGATAATATGCCGTGTCTGTCCAGCTTACTTTTCCTTTGAGAAGAAGCAGGGTTGCAGCACGGAGTAATACTTGGGTCCTGTACAATCAGAATGAGTTGGCTTTTCATTCTAATTCTGGGGTACTATGTATCTCTAAATGTCGGCGTGATGCCCTCCATGCCTCTTTTAGCTTTGGAACAGAAGCGAGACGTTCCCAGGGGTATCATGGTGTTTCGTTGATCTTGCAGAATCTTGTGGCATTTTGGGGTGAAATAATAAATGCAGTTTGAGTTTCAAGGACACCCCCCGAGTGGTAGAAAACGAAAGTTTGGTGGAAAGAAGGTCTGGAAAAGTTCAGTGGAAGTGTGGCGAGACATGGGTATCTGTGACTCTGCAGCTCCGCTTCTGTCTTCAGGGGGAGAAGTTTATGTGCAGGACCAGGTGACTCGGAACAGCAGAGAAAGGAGGAAAGGAGATGTGTGTAAGGTGAACTGCTTCCACTTGAATAGATGAGATGTGTATTATTAACCACTATGTGATGAATGGGGATTCCCCTCTTGGCAGCATGGCTTATATATGGTTACTGATGGCTGTTGACCATTTTTGCTGCAACTCTCAGGTGATTTAGACTACAGGGGCTTATTCCCCACGGACACACAGCATGGTCAGCCAAGGTCTCATTCATCACAGCCTCAGGTTTTGAGTCAGGTCTGTTACACAAATCATGCACACATGCATTATAATGAACAGAAGTACAGTGTACGATAGTGACCTCATTTACAGCGTGGCAGTCCATTACTCACACCAAAGGTAACCTCCAGTTCTTTCACCCACCTTGTTACGTCACAGCATCTCCTTTCCCTCCTTCTGACCTATCTGTTAGGACTCAGTGAGCGGAATGATGGACAGACCCCCCCCCCACAGGTCCTCCTAGAGCAATGATTGATGAGATAGTATCCATGGCACAAACTAATGGGGTTTTACCACACTATGCTTCTATTTTAAAATCATTTCTTGATAATTGTGTGATTCTGTCATTCATCACACGGTGACCTTCAAGCATTTGACTGGAGTCACCAAACTGAGTAGCTCGCTAGCTGCCTGAGGCTAGCTTTAATGCACATTCATCCATGTGAATACCTGTCACTTTCATCCCTGTATGTTGATGCCTTTTTTATGCATGCATTTGATTTTTACAACATGGCTGTCATATAGAAATAATTATAGAGCTGTTCTGTATACATTACTGGTGCCTTCTTATCATCAAAGCACCTCTGATATTATTTTCATGCAGTTCAGTTTTTAGCTTCACTAGTTGTGAGGCTTGAGGGAAGAAATGTCAGGCTGTCTGTTGATTTGTTGATCCACCATTTTAATTAAGACTGAAACATTTCTACTACAGTTGACCCACCCCTTTTTGCTCTGTGCCCCAATAGCAGTTAAGCAAGCATTATACCCAATGGAACCTCGGTCAAATTCATCCATTCCTGTTTCCTGTACTTAGATTATGTTTGGATGGTATTCATTTTTTTCATGCCTTCATACCCTCCTGACATTTTACCAAGTATTACACAGTATTATGACTGTATTTGTGTAAAACGTGTAAAATGGCTCAACAACACTGCACTCGACTGTACTTAATACTCCCACAATGTAGGTGGAGCTGATTGTCATAGCGGCACTATTCCCACAGCTGAGAAACAACACATGCACATGCAGGAGCTCCACTTTGGTCTTGAGAAGATGCAGCCTTTATTCACTGACAAACTCAAACCTAAACTGTAAAATTTCAGCGCAGTCACTGCACATACAACATAATTTATTACCCTGAAACGGGACCCTGCTACTTCCCAGCAGTGTTCCACATTGTTTTGGTCAGTGGAGAAGGGAAACGTCAGCTTTACCTCTTCATCAGATCCTGTTGCAAACTGTGTTATTGTAGCCAGCTTGTGGTAAGCAGAAGTCAGTATCAGGAGGAGGAATGATCTGGTTGATTGTGTATTTACCAGTCGGACTTTCTCCAGGATTTGCCAGTGTTTTAGCTGTGATAAGCTGCAGTAGGCCTGGGTGATAAAATAATAGCAATATTTATCGGTGATAGACAAGTAATCAATAGCGATAAGAAAGTAGTTTGATAAAATGTTCGATAGCTTCACTTAATTAAATGCAACCTATCTTGAAAGTACATAATAAATGCACCCCAGCTCAGTACCAGCCTGTCATATCCCTTGATAATGGAGCGTGCTATGAGTGACATGCAAACAGCCAATCATTTTACAGACAAATTCGAAGCACTTCCCTGGCTCATAAACAGCCATATCATAACCCTATGTGCTACGAGTGACACATGAACAATCAATCATTAGGTATCAGGTATGTTTTTCAGTTGCCCTGTCGGCATGTGAGAAAACAACATGGGGTTGCAGGTGAGACAGCATGAATGACACGTGAGACAACAGCGTGCAAAACGAGTGCATATAAAACAGGACAAGTCAGCTCCAAGCTTATGTTGGATAACTACCAGAGAGTAGGGGCCTCGGATATACATAGGGAAATCTGAGTAAAACCGCCCCCCCGTCGTGTCAAAAGGAGCACACAAACTTCAGGTATCGATTGGTATTGGGAAGGAAAAAATGGTATCGGAACTTTTTGGTGCTCCACCACAAGGCTGACAGTGTTTCTGAAATTTGAACTGACAGTACAGTACCCACGGTGATTTCACTTGGATATGTAAGCGTTACAATCAATTAAAATATCATCTAGATGTAATATATGAGACAAATGTTCAATTCAGCGTGCAAAAGTGTCATCTGATTGTGTATTTGTGGATGCTGACTTAACAAAAATCAATTACCAGAATCACTGACATAGCACAGTGTAATTTTGCTCTTAGGGGCATTTTTCCTTTTAAACATGTGAAGAAAATGACCATCCGGTACCAAGAGTCTGCTCCACATGAAATATATAGTTTCCAATTTTCCAGTAGGTCATTATAAACTCAGAAAGAGCTTGTAGCTGTATGGGGAATAGTTTGAATTGTGGAAGGATGTGCACTTCAAAGGGCCTGTGTATCCACAGTGTTCATCCCACAGAGAAGCAAGCAAGATCAAATGAAAGAGCTGTACATAGCACCAAACACATGGTTATTAAAGGCTCCTACGGGTGTCAGAATGGCAGTGGTCATGCTGTGGTCTCCTGTGGTCCTGTTTGGAGGAGTTATTTGTATTATGGACAATGAAGTAGTTAAATGCAAAGACCCCATCCAGCAACAACAATAGAAAATTTGTCTGGGTTTACAGCCAGTCAGTGACAGCATAAAGCAAACCAGCAACTGAGTTCATCCATCTATTTTCCCCACACAAACACAGGACATGTAGACCTCACACTGAAAGGCTTGCCTCTAATCACTGAGCCACCACACTGCCCGATATGAATTGAGTTGTCTCTTTATTCTGCCTGTTTGTGATGCAGTTCCGTGTATTTTACCTGAAAACAAGGAACTGAATGCAAATTTGTCTTCATGTGGGCCCATTAATAATTGGGAACAAACAAACTCAAGCACATTTTCTAATCATTCATATTATTGCAGGTAAATCTTTTTCTGAATAGTATATCAGAAATTATGTCTACTGACTTTTTTTTTTTTTTTTTTTTTTTTTTTTTTTTTACAATAAAAGCACTTTGATTTTTTTTTTCAAAGTACAGATAGATCTAAATGTTTGTAGTCCTCTGAATATAATTTAATTGAAATGGCAAAAACATTTCTGCATCAAAGCTGCTTTACATCAGTGAAAAAATGCAAAGTGCTCACATTGACGAGGAGCTGGCAGCCTGTTGCTAATCATATCTCATTCCTGATGGAAGCCTGTCGTTCCCACCCAGGCACGGTTCCAAGGGTCAGGCAAAGACTGCCCTACCACAGATGCCTTGGCATCGTGGACTGGATGGACCCTCTACACTTGAGAGATTAGAGTGTTAAGTCTTCCTACTAAGTCCACTAGGGACTAAAAGCTTGAGTGTTGGTCTCAGAGAGTGTGTAAAAAACATAATGGAATGAAGAATTCAGCAGAAATCAAAATTTGCCTGATGCCCTCTTAGTGTGCTTAGACTGCCAAATGTCTTGCTTTGTCTTAATTCAGTGGTTCCCAAACTGGGGGGCGGGCCCCCCTGGGGGGGTGCGGAGCCATTGCAAGGGGGGCGCGAAAGACCAGGGGAGAAAAAAAGAGTGAAACAAAGCTGAATGAATATGATCTATGTAGGGGGAATAAACAAATGAGTTTGCTGTTTTTATCCAACTGACCTTTATTTTACTAAAATTTAACTTTTGAATTATTTTTTTATCAGTTCCATCCCCAATTATTGTTAACAATTGATTGAAAATTTTGTGGTGGGGGGCTTGAACTTTTGTTGGCTTCCGAAAGGGGGGCATACTGGAAAAAGTTTGGGAACCACTGTCTTAATTTATCCTTCCTTTTCCACTGATGGCTGGTCATTAGTTGTGTATAGATAGTAGTCCTATACTCTTTCTGAAGTTAATTAAACATACAGTGTGTAAGTTCTGTCTCTAGGGGTCTCTCACATTAAAGCAATAACAAAAGGCCGTAGATGTAATATGTAAACCTAGATAGGGCATTGGCGTTCAGCCTTGCTTCCAGTTTTTCCCAGTGGCCACTTGTGTTATTGCAGTGAAAAATTCCCCTGCAGCCCCAAAAGCCTATTCCCCACAAGCCACCATTACAGAAGAGACGTCTCTCGAACTGTTAACAGGATGCCTTGAATTGCAAACAACCTCAAGCAGAGAAAAGTGAATTGAAAATCTGTGTGATGTCATCACAATGTAAACTCTATAGGCTATGCATTTTTTTTTTTACAAACTTTAATGTGGAAATGTTACATATTGTAGCTTCAGAAAAATAGTAAAGATTGTGTAATTGATGAGGTCATAGTTCATGTTAATGTCTCCTCTTTGCCACCCCCATCCTGTTTTGAGTTTTTCTTCAGTTAATTAAATTTAATAGTCATGAATCACCATAATTGATTACCATCTACTTTTAATAAGCTGTAATTTTGTGGCATTCTGTGATACTTAAGCAATAAGTTTTTTTGAGAGGGGGGTGCCAATGCTTGCACATTTCCTGTGCTTGATTTTCACTCCTCCCTTTTCCATCTCTTACCTGTGGTGAAAGTGTGTCACCATGAACTGACTCTACCTCCTGCCCCGTCCTGGTGTGAATGCATGTGTGTGTATTTGCATATAGATGCCTATGTAGATGTGTTCAAGTGTCTATGAGTAAGGTGAGAACAGGTGATACTCTAAATAGCTACTTCACAGCCCCATGAAATAGTATCTTTACTTCCTTAATTCCTCTTAAACCAGATGTCACGGTGGGATATAACACAGTGAGGGATCGTTTTAAACTGTGAACCAATGGCAGTAGAAAAGCAGAAACAGAAGGAGGCATGGGATTTCCGGAAAAAAACACCATGGCCTTATTGGGTGGGGTTCTGTTTACACTTAATTGTGCAGGATGAGGTCAGGATATAAAGTCCCAGTTTCGTGGAACCAGTAAAGTGATTGATGTGTGCCAGGCAGGACGAAGTCACTGTGAAGTGCTCACACATACGTCTCTCTGATCCTAAAGCTTCTCTTACTCAGCAGACTGTTCATCCTGGAACAATTCACAGTACTGTGCCTGATGAGCACTTTGCCACCTAGAAGCACTACAATACAGCTCACTTTAATCTGTTTTTTAGCCGAGACCCACTGGGACTAGCTACACTAAAATATGCTTACATAAGATGCAGTAAAATAACTTTGGATAAACTTGTTGTAAAATACAACACAACAGGAACACAACAGGGAAAAAATAAAATGGTTTAATTATATTGAATATTTGATAATTCTTCTACTTCTTCTTCTTCTACTTCTGTATGTGTTATAAGTACGTTTGGAGAGTAAATTAATGTACTTTAACCCTGGATTCCAGGAGGCTGAGAATCTGCAATGACCAGTTATAGGTCAACCTGAAGCATGAAATGAAAATTAATTTAACTTTGGTTTAATCACTTTTTGGATATGTCCATTAGCTGAAGTGGCTCATGTCAGCTATGGTTTTGTTTTAATGAACAATGAGTCATACTGAGTCACAATGTAGAGCTAGGCTGACTTATTAAGCTATAACACACCTAACTACACCTAACTTCAAATGTGATATTGGTTTAAAACACATGTTTAGGTCATTGTGCTCATAAAATTGTATATTTACTTGTCCTGCATTCCAGTTTTCATCCTCCTAACTTTCGTCTTTTTTAAACTTCAGGCCTGTTTGGCTGTTGATGATGTTTGGCTTAAAGTGCTTTATTGCTTCAAAGTAAAACAAACAAACAAAACTCCACACTATATGACATTTTTATCTATTTATACTTTATATTAGCGGGGAGGACCGGGAGGACCGGGGAGGACTGAGGCCAAGATCTCTTTCCAGGGTTGCCTTGTAACAACACAGAAGAGTAAAATGTATATATAAACACAATAATAGACATACTCTGAGCCATTACCTGCCTATGTGAAGCACTTAAAAGCTGTTTCAAGCGTATCGTTCTAGCAGCTCAGCCACTAGCTCTTAAAAGACACTATAGGATACTAGAGAAGAAAGCTTAGCTGTAGTTTGACAATTATTCCACAGCTTCCCCCATTTAGACTTGTTTTTAGGGTAACCCAGTCCTGAGATCTAGTTGTATGGCTCGAGATGTTGGCTGAAAAAAAACTAGCCAAATACATAAGGAGTTTACCAATGAATGCCCTGTAAATAAACAAAATTGCTTCCTCTGTTGACCCATGATGTACATCTCTGGTTCTGTTTTGAGAATGTTATATACTTAACTATATACTGGCATTCAATACGGGTTTTACCTATTACCTATTACATACCTATTACAATTATTAGAAAATAATTGTTAGCTGCAACTCTAATATTTTGTGTCTCCTTGTTCCAAGACTCAATTCAAGCTGTATTATACTAACATGGCTTAAAATATTTTTTTCATGGCTGCATTACAAAATATGTGCATATCTTGTTCATAATTTCATGTGTGTTGTTCTTGAATGTCACCTTGTCATTATAATGTATTTTGAGTAGCAGATGTATGAGTTAAGACCTACATATGGACTTAAAGTTACAAACTGCTGGACTTGAGATTCCTCTTATTTTGTCTGTTTTTCCTCTCCAGCTGAAGAGTACGATGCAACATATCAACCTCCAGATCAGCCATGACACCAAAGAGTAAGTCTTCCTCCATCTAACATCTGTTTCTGTCTGTTTCTCCACCGTCATATTAATACTGACCTACAGCAGATCTAATGCTACCACTTTATTCTCTCGTGGTGCTCATTGACATTTTGTGCTGAAATGTCATATTAGTGACCTGGAACAACGACTGAAGATAGCTGGTGTGAGAAATTGTGTTTGCAGCAGGTCTTTTTTTTTGTCTTTGCCTGTCATTTTGCATTCTCAACTTTTCAAAATGTAGTGTCAGACTCTACAACTCTCTGTTTAGCCTTTAGAGGTAAATGGAAGTAGATAGTAGAGCTCTCTTGGGGCAATTAGCTTACATTTTCAAGACTTTTCAGCTGCACAATAGCACAGTCTCAGTGGATGTTTTCACTAATTGCCCACTCATACTTGGAGGTAACTTTTCATTTGTCATTTAGTAGGAAATGGAAAAGTATTTGGAAACTGCTTTGAAAGCATAGTTTTAGGCTCCCAGTTTCAGATGGAAGAAGTTGAACTGTGGCTTTTTCTAACAGATATTAGACAACAAAGTAGATCAAACTCCTTTTTTAAGAGCTGCATTTATAGATGTACAGCATAATATATTGCAAAATCATATTCCTGTCAAAGTACACTAATTAAGATGAAAATATGGGGACTATGCAAGAAAGAAGATTTGTGAGTGGCAAAATACAGTAAGTCAAGAGATGAGATGCAGCAAAAACACATCAGAAATGGTCAAAAATAGACGTATGACTCAACATGACAAAAAAACAAAACAAAACAGTTATACAGTTGTAGTTCAACTTAATTCAAATTAACAGTAAAAACACTTGCTAGCAATACTAATTACACATATTACCATATCCATGTGTGGCTTGTTATGTAGGATTACAACCCACAGATGGCTTATACAGCTAAATATGTATTTGTTTTACTCAGAGCAGCATGACAAATAATAGAGAGATTTTTACGTGTGAATGTTGAATGGTGCTTGTAGATGTCCTTCATCTTAAATTTAAATAATTCATTTTCCTGATTATCAAGATTGCAGATTGATGACACTGGAAATCAGTTACAGTTGGAAGGTGCTGAGAGAATGTCCGTCAATATAAAGACGTCACACTACATGGCGTGCAATATTCATGTTTTTTGTATTCATTTGAATGGCCAGGATAACTATATTTGTAATTACTAAGAACAATTTATCTCAAAAGCAGTATCTCTATATTACTTCCCACTTTCCGTCCATGATGGTTGTTTTGGTGCCCCGCTCTGCCACTTCCTGCTGTACGCATAGCATGTGATGCATGTGTACATAGCAGCGGCACTGCTCATTTTACATTAAATTATTATGCCTCTTTTTGCACCTGTGATTTTCTGAGTGGCAGTCAACTTCAACAGATGATATTTGACCTTTTGGGATAAAGATAGACAGAATGATTTGTGGTCTTCTCTGAATAGTGCTACTTTGGGATGTGTGAATGACTGCTATGGCAGGGAGGCGAGAGAAAAAAATATGTAGATAGACTTTTAAAAGAGAGCAGATGAAGGGTGATAGAGGTCAGTAGAGGACAAAAAGAGACAGGATGGGAGACAGCAGCTGAGGTGTGGGAAGAAGGAGTGAGAGCACCGGAGACAGAGATGACAAAGACTGACAGCCGTCCTCCACAATCTGACATCTATAGTACAGCACAGATCCAGCAGTGTAAAAACCAGCCAAAGCAGGAGGCGGCATGAAGGCAGTTAGCGTAGAGAGGAAAAGATGCCACTTTGAAAGGCCGTCTCACCCGAAACTTGAAATTTGCTGTCAGAGAAAGCATCAGTGTTTCACAGGCTGACATTCTGAGCTGAACTTGACACTATTGCCTTGGCTGATTCTCCTCTGCTTCTCCAGACACACATACACAACGGGAGCACACACTTACTGTGATTAAAGATCCTAAAAAAGCTCGTCCAGTGTCTGAATATGTAAATGGAGTCACAGATGGAGCAGTGACATCCAGCCTTCAAGCCCTCATTTTTTGTCCCCCTCATCTTTAGACCACTGCTGATTATCCTGGCCTGTAAACTGCAGTGGAAAAAAAACCATTAGCCCATAAGCCCTATGCCAACTTCCAGTATCTCTTGTGATATGAAGTGAAGCATCAGCTCTATAGGGAGAACACTTGCACTTAAGGGAGCTGCGGTTGCTAACCCTTGGAGTACTGACTGTGCACCTTTCCAGTCTGTCAGGCCTCCGGGATTTAAAGGTGACATGTTTGTTTAGTGTTTGAGTGCAGGTGAGAAACAAAAAGGAAGAGAGAAAGACAGTCTTGTGTGCTCGCAAATACATTTCCAGGAATCTTGTTTTCGCTCAGCTCAAGCCCAAAACAGCAGAACTAAAAGCACGAAGATAAAAGTCTAACATTTCCTCGCCAAAAATAAAGCGGACAGAAGGAAAATGAGACTGACAGACAGGCATCGTGTGTGCCTGTCTGTGTATGTTTTAGTTTTGGGTTTGGCCCAAGCTCTCTCCGCTCTGTCTCCATTCCTATTAGAAGAACGTTCTGGTCTGTGGCAGCCCAGAGGATTTGAATGGCACAGGCTCAGGGTAATGGGAACATGGGGATACAGATTGGCAGGATGCTCTTTTTACTGCCAGTTCCATCATCAGTACCAGCAGCACTGCATTTCTATTACCTTGTACTATTTCTTTTATATCACTTCTATATTTGTATGCTCTCATATTGACTCTTGTTTAGAAAGCGCAGAGCCACAGAGTCCCCCGCCGGTCACATAGTAGAAAATAAATAATGATACTGAAATCCACGCACACAAATAGACTTTGTCACAGCAGACATTTTGACTTGTCATAGCAGGGAAAGCACATTTGTTACAGATAATACCAGTGAGGCAGCTACTAGTAGAATCATTAATTACACCTGTACAACAATGTCGCCTTGTTAAATGAATAGGTCAACATTTACTTGCATGCTTATTCCCTTTCTCACAGTGAGTAACGTGAGAACATTACCATACCATTCTCACATCTCCACTGTAAAGATAATGTTACAGCCAGTAGACAGTGAGCTATTGCACAAAGACTGTAAATGGGGTAAATGGCTAGCCGGGCTCTGTCCAAAGGTAACAGAATCCACCTACCACTACCAGCACCTCTAACACTCACTCATTAACAACTTAATTTCATTTGTTTAATGTGTACAAATTGGAAGCATTAAAACAACAGTATCTGTATGTCTGATATAGTAACTGTATCAGTACCTCGTTGGTTGGATTTGTTAAGTTTAGGCATGTAGAGTGATTGGTTAAGGTTAGGGTAAAAATATCAGGGTAATCTAATTGGAGGCAGAGTAGGGCAGATCATGACTTTGCCCTCCTGGGAAATAACGAATAATTATGCAATGCAGCCATAGTTGAGTGCCTAATAAATCATTTCTCAAGGTAAAACTGCGCATTTTAAAGTGGCCTTTTATTGTGACTGGGCACTTGAATGTTTCATATCAGAATTAACTCTTTTGTCTTCCTGAATTTTTTTAAATTTTTATTGACTCACCTTAAAGTTGGGGCTGTGTACTAGAAACGTATCCAGTCAGATGAGGTTAGAGTTGACTAACCAGACCTATCATATAGAATCATTAGCTCATGGGTTATAGTAGCTAGCAGAGAGTGGATGGCAGCAGTCCTCTACAGCACCATATTGTGCTGTATTCGCTAAATGAGACTACAGATTAATAACCGATGTCATAATAATTTTATTACTGGATGTGTAGATGCTACACATAATGGACTACTTTAAACAGCACTAAGTAGAGTACAACTAGTGCTACTAAGCACTAGTAGTGTTAAAGTGTGATGTATTGCATTATTTCCACAATTCCTTTGTGATAGTTAATGCACAGATTATAAATACTTTTTACTTTATCTGCATACTCTGAAACATTGTCAGACTTGAAAACATCCTCAAGAGTACAGTGGTTTCTATGCAGTAATTACTAACACATGCTGTCTTCCAAGCTCAGACTTCTGAGACAGCTTGGCTGAAACATCTTGTTTTTTATTAGAAAGCATCAAAGTAAAGGTACCATTGCAGAAAGTACAGACATGTCTTTTTTTTTTCTTTTGTACAATGTCTCTTCTTGGCTTTCTGTCCCTTCTCAGGAGGCCAGACACAGTTAAACAGAAGAATGCCTTCCCACCAAACTTCATCCACTCTCTGGACTCCACACACATGATGCTGACTGCTCTCTACTGCTATAGGTATTATTTAACATACTGTACTTAGGGCAGATAAAACAGATGCATTCTCCTTTTCCCTATGCAGAGTTTCCCTCTCATGTTGAATGCATCTATCACCTCAGATAAACATTGTACCATATGTCCTGTAACATAAGCTCATTTCACAGAAGTGGCCTCTTGATAGGTGTGATAATTCAAGCTTATGGCTTTGAATGAAGCCCCACTATGATCTCAGCAATTATTGTGTCACTGTAATACACTTTTTGTCAAAGTCTGCCAGTTTTTAACAACTTTGTCTACTCTTTCTTTTATTTAATTCCTCTTATTTCAATCCCTGCAAGTGGCCTCTCTTCACCCCTTTGTTCCCTCTCCTCTCCTCTCAGTGCTGGCCTGACATTCGTCTCAGTTCACGACTGTTTCTGGACCCACGCCCTCACCGTGGACACCATGAACAAGGTATCAAATCACAGTACAACCTTATTATAATCCCACCTGTCCAGATTCTTTCACCATTCCTCCTCCTGTTTGTCATCCTGTCAGAGCTGTTTTTGTCCTGTCATGTGTCATCGGGGTTTAGAGTTCTCCTTTTTTTTGCAGATTAATTGAAGCATAAGGTGGCACATGTTCTTCTGGCTTTGTCTTGCCCTTACGTCCAGACTTCTTTCTAGTTTATTTTTGCTGAATGGAACAGAAGAATGACTGTGTGTTTTTTGAAAGCACTGAACAGAGTTTATTTTAGTACTTATACCACGGGTGCTGGTGATAAAAATAGTTTTTTTTGTGGCATCAGCAGTGCTTGTGATAAGGTAGAAGCATCAGCTGGTAAAACAAACTTAGTATTTTCACTGTTTCATGCATCTACAGGCTGCTGGCTGCAGGTAGCACCATTAGACAGAGCCTGTTGTGCTGAATAAATGACAGTCTGTCCCTGCCTGCTAGCTTGTCAACAGGCCCAGACTGAGACACAGCGCAGAATAAAATGGATCAAATTACCATAAAGTCCCAATTTTCTCAAGATGTAGCTTCAGAGCACAGTCACAGTTTTATGTCTTCACCCAATCTCAGCGGAGCTACAGCCAATGAAGCGGTTCCCCTTCAGTACATTTATTCTCTTGATATGTGAGTGTACGCCTTCCTCATTACACAGGTAATTGAACACAGCGGCAGAGGAGGGGTATTAAACATCTTCGTCAACACTAAGCACATGAAGAAGGCCTTTATTTTAAGGGCAGCCCATCCTTCTTCCATTCATCCTCCCATTATCTGAACTGCTACGCTGCTAATATACAATGGTTTCCACATGACGTCACTGTCAGATGGGCGCACGTAAAAAACAAACTAGAGTGACTGAGAGCTTATGAGAAGATAAATGTGAGGATTCTTCAAACTGTATGAACCACAAAAGAAATGCATGGAAAATGTTCAATATTCTAAGAAGTAAACCTTCCTGTTAGCTCCACAGATACAGTCAGAGCCCTGGATTTTAGTAAGGCGGTCGATAGTTGAGCACAAAAACTGGTGAGTGAGGAAGAGACGCCTGTTTTAAAGCAAGACAGCTCCCACTGTTACTGCGTTTTATGACTTGTTAATGAATTGTGTAAACATTTATTAAGCTCTATAATCAATTCTTTGCTGGTTAGTTTGACTCATGTTTGTTGTCTTTGGATGGAAAACGCATCACTTTGCTCGGCTTGTAATATATCAGTAAAATATAAAGTAAAAGTCACAAACAGGTTTGTGTAGACTCGTCATAATCCTGTGTGGCTCATAAATAATGCAATAATCTATTGTGTGTCCTTACACCTATTTTATGCACATTTCTGATTTGCACATAAAAGAAACCTCAGGGGAAATGGCAAAAATTTGAAGTAAAAAAAATCTAAATATTGCAAGAAAGTTTTTAAGGTAAGGTAAGGTAAACTTTATTGTCCCACCAAGTGGGAAATTTGTCTTGGGCTAACCACCCATACTGCAGCCATTAAAATAAATAAATAAATAGATAAAACAAGTAATGGAAACATTAAGACATAAATAAAAACAACAGTATACATATACACTTTTATTTACACTTGGTTGAAGTGGAAGAGATGGTATAAAGATAAAAGCAAAATGCAACCAAGTGCAATAGAAACTTACTTACTGAATACATCTTAATATACATGAAGCATATGACTTGAACAGCCACTAAAGCATCTGCTCCACTGGAGAGATAAAAAATAGTGACAGATGAAAACATCAGATATTTGTGCACAGATAAGGAGACTGTAACGTTGCTTGAATTAATACATGAAGCAAACATAAATACCACATTACAATCACGTTTTCATTATTAAACATTATTTTCTTTAGCTGGAGGTCTAACAGAACTCTTTTAATTACATCAGCTCATTGTGCCATCATTTACACATTTATCTTGATGTGCCTAAAGTGTAATATTCACTGGAGTGGATGGAAACGTGTTCATTTGCACTTTATTTTTGCCAGTTTTCTTTCTTTCAGTTTGGTTAAAATTTACACTAAAGTTGGATGAAAACTTGGCTGTAGTTTCTTTGGGTCAGTCTTTTCCTGTAAACAGTGGAAAGATCTGAGATTTTGAACTCACACATACTATTACACACTATTTCTGGCATGTATTTAGTGTTTAGTATGTATTTAATGGTAAAGAGCAGGATTTCTAACATTACTTGTTAAACCTTGCTGCACATTGGTGGTCTGATGCCCTCAATTTGTAGAGCTAACGTTGTGTGGTCTGTGTTATTATTATCAATGATAATAGCTGCTGTTTCTCACTGCAGTTTCATGTGTCATGTTTGCTCACCAGAGTCGCCAGATGTGCGGCATGCAACGTTACCCCCAAAGAGTAATTGTACTGGTTTTACAGCAAGTTTCCTAATTTCTTCATTCTCAGAATGCCCATACATAGTATAAGTATAAGCTATCATTATATTGTGGTGGCATCTTTCTAACCCCTGCTGTGAATGGATCCTGGGAAACCCATCTGCAAAAGAAAATAGCAAAAATAGCTCTTTTTTTCACCAGGTGATACTCACATACTGTCATGTATCAACAGCAATGTAGATAGAATCCACACTACATCCTCAATTTCCCTCTATTACAGTCCACACTTGTTCTTTTTGGCTTGTCAGTCATCTGTTAACCTGCACTAACCTGTATGAAAGATGTTACACAAATAAAGATTGATTGATTGATTGATTGATTGATTGATTGATTGATTGATTGGTTGATTGATTGATTGATTGATTGATTGATTGATTGATTGATTGGTTGATTGGTTGATTGATTGATTGATTGATTGATTGATTGATTGACAGTCTGGCTGGTATTGTTCTCACTTTGTGAGTCCGTCATGCAAAATGTGCTCCTGGAGACACCGACTGTTGAAGCAGACAGGGTTACAAATTTGGTGCATTTTCTTTAACCAATGGTTGAACATGTTGACCATCAATACTTGATTAATCATTAGTAATTAAAAAGACATAAAAAGCATGTCTTTTTCAGTTAAAGTTTTATGTAAACAATTCTAGTGGCACATTAGTTTTGTAAAACATCAATTCATGAAGCACAAACAGTTTAAATGATCAAAATAATATGTATTTTGTTGTTATATATTGTCACCCATTCTGAATTTAATTAACTATCTGTGTTGTATTATGTGTGTATTATGAAGGAGCTTCAACGCTAATTTCACTGTGCGACCCCCGTATTGTATAATGGCAATGAACGTCCTTGAATGAAAAATGAAATGGTACACAAAACATACATTCTCTGTTAATAAATCTTTAACTGGTTAAATTCTTAATGGCAATTAATGATTAATGAACTACCACACAAGCAATTTTAAGTTTTGCCAGGTTTTTTTTTATATGTCTGTGTCTGTCTGTGGACAGAATTTGTCAAGGCGTTAGCATCAAAAACATGTAAGATGCACAAAACTTCACAGGTGTGTAGCTGAGATCAAAATGAAGGATGAGTTCGAAAATGGATGTGGTCTGACTATGTAGTAAAGACTACTGAGTACTCAAAAGTCGTAACAGCAAAATGTTGGTGGGTGTCGTGGCTCGTTTGATCCCATCGCAAGTGATTTTACATTTTACTTTTCACGTCATTGCAGGACACAGTTCTCTTCATTCACAAAAAAATAGTATAATTCAAGCAGGAATGGAGAAGATATACAGCCATGGCACACGGGACATATTCCATTTGCCTGATTTGCGCATTGATCAAGTGTTTGCAGCAGATTAACTCAAAGTATACTTCTCTCTGCCTCTGTCTTCCTCCTCCTGTCAGGTCTGTCGGGAACAGTTTGTCGCCCTGCACAGCCAGCCCATCCTTCAAGAGTTGTCCAACTTTCTGCTCCACAAGTACTGTGCCGGACTCCCGTGAGTTTACACACCCGCGTGCAATAACACCTGTTCACACTCACACACATACAAGAAGTTCTTCTAAGTCTCAGGAGCGACACTGTCTTCAGTTTTATGATGATAAAAATAGGTATAGATATATTATTTTTCTCAGCATCTCCCATTCAGGCACGATAATTCTTGTGATATGATGTTTACATTTTAGCAATATATTATGTAATAGTCACAAGGTCATATTTTCATGCTTATTTACACCCGTCTGTGATCTGTGACTCTTTCTCTGTTTAAGTTGTTCTTCCACAACAACCATGACTGCCATCAATCTCTGTCTCTCTGTCTGTGCAGCGCTGTCTGCATCTGCCGCTATTATCTTTATGGACTTTTATGGTGGAGACAAAAGCCAACATACGCTGAACATGCAACTCCCACATGTACATCCATTATAAAACAGTCCAAACAGGGGTTCCACAAACATAAAAGGTTATAAGACTGTAAAAGTTATATTAGCGTGCCAGAGTTTTTCCTCCACTTATCTGCGACGTTAGAAACAAAATGATTTTCCCTCTCTTTTCTCTCTGTCTTGCTGGCCTCAGGCTGGGTTATGCTCATCATCTGACTGTGTTTTTCTCTCTTTGGGATAATTGGACACCTTCTCTACAGCCTTGACTCCACAGCGGCCCTCATCCTCTTTGTCTTTCTCCCCCCTCTCTCACACAGACCCATTACTGTTCCCCAAGCCTCGCAAACACATTATTCATTCTTGTGGGCACCGCAGAGAGAGACATGTGGGAATAGAGTTTTTGGATTCCTTTCACAGGTCACAATGTGTAACTGAATAGATTTTTAACAATCCCTACAACGTGGGCCAGAATTTGTTAAATAATGGTAATTTAACCTCCTGCTAAGTTAAAATAAATGTGCTATTTTAGGAGTGACACCCTAACAATATATTGAGATTTTTAATTGTGAAGCATTTAATTCGTTGTTACAGCCAGACTGTTTTTTTTAGCCATGCTAGGTGGATGGCTGTAGGGCTGGAAGTGTCATTCAGTCTACTACTTTGGCTCAGACTGAAGTGTTTCCACAGCTATTGGATGGGTTGCCATGAAATTTGGTACAGACATCTGTGGTTCCCAGAGGATGGAGACCTCTTTGGTGATTCCCCTGAGGTTTCCTCAAGTGCCACATTGAGATTGACATGTAGTTTAAAGTGAAATGTCTTTTTAATAGAATAATAGTTAAGACATTCAGTGCCCCTTTAGGGTAAAGTGTAATTATTTTGGTGATCCCATTGCTTATTTTCTAGCGCCGTTATCGGGCCAGAAATTTGATTTGTACCACACTTTGGTTTATGACGAAATACCTGCAAAACTACACACATTTCTGTCAGTCTGAGCTGTACTTTGTGTCAGAGGTGGCAAAAGTACCCACAATAACTTCTCAAGTATAAAAAAAAGTATCCCTCTGAAAGACTTTTTCACTGGCTGTTTCTGTGCAAAGCTAAATGATGATGATGATGTTTGTTTTGTCTTGTCATGTCACATCTCTCGTGTGATATGCACTGATGGATACACGGAGGAATCATCTTTTCTATTTGCCATTGTCCCATCCATTTAGGTTGAAATTGGTCTTGGTGTTGGGAACGCAACACAGTGTTCAATAATTCTAAATAGAAATAATCAATAATTTCCATCAAAAGCATTAAAACTAAAATAGTGAGCCTGTTTTAAAATGTAGGGAGTAAAAGCAAAACATTGTCATAAAACTACTCAAGTAAAGTACGATAACAAAGTATTTGTACTTCGTTTTTTCTCTCTGCCCTGTATTTAGTGGTAATTAGCATGTCAGCATGCTAATACACTAAGATAAGACAGTGAGTGACCAAACATGCCTACATCATCAGCATGTTAGCATTCTCATTGTGAGCATGTTCACCATAGTCAAAGTACAGCCTCAAAGACCTGCAAGCATAGCTGTAGTCGCTTAAATTAGTTCTCTGATATTTGTTACTTGTATACTCTGTCAGATTAGAAATACTAATTATGTGGTAATTCAGCGGCAGTGTCTGTTTGGTCTGATGAACAACTCACTGTTACTGCAACAAATCGAATGTGCAGCCTGCAGAGGTTTAAATATGTGGAAACTTCCACAGAAAGTCCTGTTGCCTTTGACATACAAACATGTTATTCTGAGAGTTACAAACAACTTAACTTTTTTTCAAATTTTTCTCCTTTGTGACAGGACTGAGGCCAAGAACAAGAAGTACCAGGAGTACAGGAGGCTGCTGCTGCTGCTGGCCAAAGTGCCCCAGACAGGTCAGTTTGTATGCAGCTGTCTGGCTCTCAAACACCTGGCCTCGCCAAGGCTCGCCTATTGTTCGAGGGAGCCAACACACAGGGAGCTGTTATTTTTTTCTAATTGGATTGAAGAGAACTTGTATATCCTGAAGCTGTTTGAGGTTAACAGGAATGATAGCAACGTTATTAAATTGCGTTCTCGCACAATCCTGTATTTTGTATCCTGTTCTATAATTGCTAATTGTTGTTGCCTATTGTTTGTGTAGTTATCCAATTGTCTGTAGGCGGTCGTCCAGCTGTCAGTGTTGCCCAGACATGGTATTCTGCCTGCTGATTCAAACACAAAAAGCCACTGAGTTTGGCTAAAATTCAATTTTCAGCTTATGTCACGAGTGGTGTAGTCATGCCTGCCTGCATGGCCACTAGCAGGTCCAGATTTCCATGTTTTCCTTTGATGCCACTGTCAGGGACTGCCTATTGTTGTCCCGAGTGCAGCTACAGAGGCATCTCTGTGTCAGGTGGACGGAGGCTTTCCTGTTATGTAACCCCTCGCTCCGTCCCCATCTGTACACTTACTGTTTGCTTGGCTCCGACAGCTGGGTTGTATAAATTGATTACTGTTAATTGTGTCCCTCCTCTGCATAATCAGCTTATGTGGCTGAGACCAGTCAGGTGTGCTCCTGAGGGGTGTGTGTGTGTATGTCCCTGAATGCCCACTGTGTTCAATGTTCAATATGAGACTCAATGGATCTGGACCAAAATCCATTCTAATCTTCACTATGAAGGATCCTGAATTTATTATTCAGGTGAATCTGGTTGCACTCTGTGTAATCCAGCAGGAGATCAGATGAATCAGCTGCATCTATGACCACAGGGATGAGGAAGAAAAGGTCTGAGAGCTCAAGAATAACCCAAGCTGTATTTCCAATATGAAGTATGGCTTGACTCAATTCTTCACACTTTTGGTACTTCTACTTTGTTTCACCACTGCAGATAGTATTCCCTCAATGTAGGTAGAGCTGATTGTTTCCAATTGGTTGACTGATTGATTCCAGCAGTTGGGAAACAACACTCACAGGTGCTTTGGTCTAGAGAAGTTGCGCATTTTGAGTGAATGAAAAAATTGCTATTGATGGAAGATCAGCTATTTAAAAATGTCGGGTTTGTGCAGGACGTCCCCTGTCGTGTAACCAATCACTGGCCTGCAGTGTCAGCTCAGCTCACTTACAACCTCAACAGAGGTGATACCAAATGAAGTACCAGGCACCAAGTACTGTCCTTAATAGAAAACCAAAAAAACTGAATCAAGTCGAGCTGTACCTTGCAGTGGAAATGTGGCTTTAGAGTAGTTACTGCGCAAAGACACTAATGCTTCAACAACTAGAATCGATGACGATACAGTAGATGTCTGTTAGGACAGTAAATGCGCAAAGTTATTTTGTGTGATCGTGTCTTTTCTCTTTTATACACTGACATCTTTACTGTGGTTTAATTTGTACCCACTAATACTGCAAGTTGGTAAGACCCAAGGTAAGTGATTGTCAGAAAACCGTTTTTTTCAGTTTTATGTCCCTTAACTTTTGTTCAAAATATTGTACATTATTTAACCATGGTAACAATCTTTTTGTCTGTTATGGTGATGACATAATATTCTTATGCAATACAGAGTAACTTAAGAAAACAAGCCAGGAGGTAAACTGCAAAAATAAACTGTAAGGCGTAGGTTGAAGTTTTGTGCTCCTTGCTGTAATGGCTTGATTCTACCAGGCACGGCTGTGTTGTGTTATAGTCGCGGCGTGGCAGCTGGAACTGATCGCTGCCATTCTACACAGTGCTTGTGATTGCATCAGCAGCGCCTCGGCGCATCCCAGAAGTGGCTGTCTGCTTCAAATATGCACCAAGTCTATTTTTGACAGATGCTGCATCAATTTGCACAGAGCAGATCGAGTAGGCAGGAAGTCAGACACAGAAACAACAGAGAGAAGCCGATCAGTTTTCAAAATAAAAGACCCTGTGCAGACTTGCAATCATAAAGACAGACAAAAAAGAAACTGTTACGTCGTCTACCCTGGTAGAAAAGAGCAAGGAAAGAGGGCCAAATCAACAAAATCTGAGCAAGCAAACATAATCAGGCAGGCAAAATGTTCCGCTGCTGAAATGCTTCTGAAACACTGCTGCATGCAGCCATGTGGAGGATGGATCAGAAATGTGGTACAGATGTGCCGTGTCCAGTGGAATCAACCAGTAAGGCTGAAACTGTTTTAAGACAGTTTATGTCAGTACCACTGATATATGTCAATGTCTTGAAAAGATCCTAAATATTTTGTATTGGATAGTTTGTATTTTAGCTAAAGCATTTATCATTTTTTTAGCTACATTAAGTTTTTGCACTCTTAAGCTATTTGTGGCCTTTCCTCAATAATTCACACTGTAGCTTCTGCTGGTGTGTGCAGCTGTCAGAGAAGCAAAGAGCACACAAGGCAAAGTACAGAGTGTAGGACAGGGCCTCATCCAGAGCTAAAATTAGTATTCAAGTGTATTAAAGCTCATAGAAAATTTACTGGTGCCCAGTAAAACTGAAAAGTTGTATGTAATTTAAAAATTAAAGTTCCTGACTTTGACCCATTTAAAAAATAACTTCCCCTCTTCTCCCTTTCATGATGAAGATTGTAATTCTTTCCTTTCACTGGATTCAGGACACCTCAGAAGAAAATTCCATCCTAAAATTCTTAACAGTTTCCTTAATTGCATTTATCGCATTAAGGATAAATAAAAGATTAATTACTGTGCAAATTAAATAAGCCCTTTGAGATGTACCACCTTACTTTTATTGAGTCCCATAAATTGAGGGGAATATTCTTTTTCAGTGAGAGTAACGGCTGCGCCACAGTACTCAGGATCATACCTGTACACAGCCATTCTAGTCAATGCTCATGTTTACACCAGATGCGCTGCAGCGCTTGTTAGCTGTGCCCCAGAAGCGGCTCTGCACTCCGCTCTGCAGAGAATACGCAGCAAGTCTATTTTTGACGGATGGTGCGTCAAGCTGCGCTGAGGAGATCGAACCAGACAGGAAATCCCGACACGAAAAGCGTAGTGAATCCGGTCAATTTTCAAAATAAAACATCTTGTGTTGACGGCGCAAAACGCTGCTGGTATGAATTGAAGTTGCGCATATGACGGAACAAAACCGCGGCGCAGCCATGACGCGACACAGCCATGACGCGACACAGCCGCGCCTGGTGTAAATCCTGGGTAATGCTCGTCTGTCGGCTGGTCAATCCACCACTGACTGTCCAGATTGAAATAGCTCAACAAGTATGTGATCTCTTTACCAGAAAATAATGTATGGCATTATTCATAACCATACATTATTCATAGTGCCCAGAGGGTGAAGCCGCAGGACTTTGGTGATCCCCTGACTCTTCATCTCACGCCATCATGAGGATGACATTTTATGGGTTTTTACAGAAATGTTTTCAGATTGCTTTAAAATTTTGTGCAGACAGTCGGGACAGTCAGGATGAATGGATGTGCCATCATCTGGTCAAAATCATCATTGTGAGCAATTTAGCTTGCTGACATTAAAATTTAGCTTGAAGCACCGCTGCTTCTAAGTAAACTCAACCAAGCGTACTTTATTCTTGATCGACCAAATCTTTACAGTAATACTGTTAAATTATTTCATTGATTAATTATTGAACATATGACATAACATTTAACTTAAAGGGATTTCCAGATCTAGACATTAAAACATACAAACCCATCACCACATAGAGCTCACATAACCTGTACTGTATTTCATGATCATGGAAAGGGAAAATAAGATTAATAAAAGTGGCAGTAAAATAATTAAGATGGGAAATAATTACATTAAGGCATAATAATGAAACAGGGTACAGTAGGGGTAGACAAATTACAATGTAGAAGAAGACAACATTCACTGGGACTATATCTATGTGATGCTCAGGGATGTTTTCAACATTAACATGCCGTGATAGCACTACTTGGAGTGATAGCGGACACTATTAAAGGACGGGCACACACTTACCTTCTTCAGATTCTGTTTGCTGCTGTTTGTTTAAATGTATCACTAGTCGTTGGCTAGACTTAGATCCTCCTACTTAGGCGGTTTTGTTACAAAAACTATGAGAATTGCACTGTGTAGAACATATACTCATTTCTTACACTTTTAGAAACTCACTTTAGATTAACGTTGGAGGCCTGTTAAAGAGTCTAATTTACAGCATGTACATGTTACATGTACAGCAGTACATGTAATTTATTTTCTGTAACTGCCATCCACAGACTTTAACCTGCTCTGACACTTTGCCTCTCTCCTCTCCAGGTGATTTTGATCTCCAGCGGGTGAAAGAATCTACTTATTTCTTCAGCTGAGAGACTTGTGAAGGCGATCCAGCGGAGGGAGATGAGTGGAATTGACACAGTGCAGCGGGGAGGCTCCAGGTCCTGCGGTCTCGACTGGCTTTGTCTCCCTCAGACATCAGGACATTGATCCAGCCGCGCCCTGTCCGCTTGCCTACTGGTCCACAGGCTGGGGGGGAGCTGCTGGAGCTGCTGGAGGCGTTCACACACAGTGAACCCGCCTGATTAACTGACTAGTGGGCTGATGGAAGGGTGGGGGTGGGGATACTCATCCAGGCGAAAGAGGAGGGAATCAGCACCGAATGGGAATGTTAAGACTGCAATCAGTGACCTCTTATAGTGGATATATTCAAGTACATATGTATGTGTGAGTGAGTGTATGTGAGCCATTGACTGAATCACATGTGACTGCATCTATTTCTTCATTACTCAGCAACACTTCTGCTTCTCAATAAGAATGAGCAAGAACTTTTCGCCTGCAAACTGCGAGCACCGACCTACCTCTGCGACTATACCACCTAATCATCGATCCTGTCAGTTACTGGATGGCAGGATGCTCTCTGACACAATGTTCAAACATTTAAACATTTCTTGAAGAAGTGTAGATAAAAAATGTACTTCACTGAAATCGGGGACTCTCTGAGAAAGAGAAATGTGGTGGGATGAGCCAAGGGGCTCTCAGACAGCATTGTATGCTGGTGTACTCTTGATTCTTACCTTCTTGGAGTGACTAAGCACTTGACAATTGCCCTGAAATAAATGTGTTTCTTCAAAAGCCTCCTCAATCGTTCAAAGAAATAGCTGGTATTCTTAGTGTGCTTAAATAGGATGAATGAGACAGCCTGTTATTTAGTTATATCTGCATATTTCAATCCCATTGTGTATCATGAGATGAAGACCTCCTTTTAGATGCACCACAAAGGGTTTGCAGGCTTCGCTAATCAACTCAGATCTTATTTTTCTGGGCCAGTGCCGCATCTAGAAGTAAAAATAGCAGAAGTGCTATCTGATCATTGCTGGAAACGTTACAGCAGTTTCAGACAAAAGGTGCCGTTGATGTTCAAAGGCAAATGTAGGCTCAGACAAACAAAGCTGGCTGAGTGACAATGTAATGAAATGGAAATAATCTTCGAGGGGGCATAAATAGTGTGATGATTAGACTGTAGGTTTGCAGATGATTTGCGCGGCAACATGCAGTCGGAGATGCTCCTCGTATTTTCTGATGTGAATGAGATGTGACCTGCAACTTTGATTAGTTATTTTATTGTTTTGGTGAAGGAGCAATCACCTAATGACTTAATTTTACAGTCAAATCTTCTTTGTGTTTTCATGCTCATTAAGCCCTCTGTGAAGACCAGCTATTAATATTGCCAAATTACAGGTTTATTCACACAAACCGTATATTATTAAAAAGTTTGAAAAGAGTTTGTTTGTTCATCAACTGATTAGAAATGATAATATAACCAGATTTTCCTTTGGTTTTTACAGACAATTCAAATGAAAGCAGACCTTTAATGATACCAGAAAACAACAATAACTTGGATGTAGTTGTTTTATAGTTTAGTGTGCTAAAAGAACTGTTTGACAGTTTGGAAAATACACTTTTATTTTTGCTTTTTTGCTGAGTTAATTGGTAAGTTACCATTGTAGCTTAGAATAAATACTGAAAGCTGAGGGGAAACTAAAATTTGCCTATCAGCAGAGTTATTAAAACAAAGGGCAATCAGAGCAATCGGCCTTTGTTTTCGGGATACCGGCTGTCAGACAAACAGGCTTTTCATCCAGTTTGAAAATACTTAATGGCGTAGCACCATGTCTAATTGTAGAACTTGTTGGTGAACTGCTGTAGCTGGCTAATAGCTAAAAGTGAACTTGACCACTGGCCTGGCTGGGCTAGTGTCAGTCAGCCACAAAATCTCTTGCACCTTTTCTCTATTTTGTGTCTTCTGTTTACTTTATTTATGTCAGTTAGCTAAAGCTCAGTCACTAAAGTTACTGCATTCAAAAGCCTATAGAACATCATCTCCCATTAAAATTGTTTTATATGGTGTGTGCTGGTCTGAAATGCTAAGCTAAGCCAACCAACTGCTGGCGGCACCTTTATATTAACTGTAGACTAGAACATATTGATCTTCCCCTGTAATTCAGCAAGAAAGCAAATAAGCATATTTATGAAAATGTTGAATTCCTGTGTTTGCATTTATGTTATAAATTGTGGGTTGAGCTAATATTTATCATATTCTGCACAGAGCCACAGAAAGTTTACATCACATTCAAAAAAAGTACATTTCTATTCTTATTCATTTTCTCAACTCAACTAATAAACAGTTTCAGAGTGTCCTCACACCGAACCTGCCAGCATCTGAATGCAACAGCAAACTAAGCCAAGGTCTCCTTCCAGCAGGCTAGTTGTCAAGGACAGAGCCCTCTCCTGTAAAGTGCTTTCAGGATCTCACATACTTAACACATATTATGTTTCACAACTTAGCTTCTGACACGCGGCTGTACTGTACTGCACCACATGACCTGAGCTCAACACCAAGGAGTGGTCATGAGTGGATGGATGGATTGGTGGATGCTGAGGGTATAAGTGGCTCAATCAATAGCTGTGACTCATGCCAGAGGGATGGTGGGATGGCTCTGAATTGACTTTAAAATGCTGCCACTACAACACTTAAAATGACGGAACATGTAGCAGGGTCAGTGCAGAGGGGGCAGGTCAAGGAATGTACGCGTTTAACGTCTGTTTCTGTCGAGATGACGTTTGTATTTTGGGCGTAAACTACTGTTGACTTTGGCAGAGTAGAGTAAACAGGATATTGAAGATGTCCTTACAGCAAATTGCAGTTGCTGTGTAGCTTGATGGGCCTGTCTCAGTTTCTCTGGGGTGATTCCAAGGATGTCTGCTGTTAGAGCAGGGAGCCGCACCGGTCCAACCTGCGGTAATGGAACACAGCTTGCAGCAGGAAATAGTCAGATAGCTTCCATTACAGGTCCTCTCCAGAGATTAACACATCTTGTTGGTGATGATTCTGTATTAGGAAAATATATAGTGCAAAGGTGATGGAGTTCTAGCATCTCTTGAGAGAAGAAAAGCAATTATTCATATACCTTTTAAAATGTTTTTTCCCTTTTGAGTCCACATACTCAGTTTTTGTGTATGTGTTGGATCAGGTCTGTATATTCTGACATCTCTAAAACAGCAATATTTTCAAGTATCCTTGTTTTACATAAGTTCAAACATATTAAATGCCTGCCATAATTGTGCTTATTGATTGAGGTCCTGTGCAGCACAGTTTGAAGTCTCAAGACACATGTTTAAGACAGGATTTGGACGGGATCTTTAATTATTAAGCATGCTTACTGTAAGTGACAGTAATACTAAAGTACCATAGCATTATACAGTAATATTAGATTTTAAGAAGTGTTTTGAAGTTAAATTCTCTATTATTCAACAACTCAACAAAAGAACAGTTTTTTTGGTAGACTATTGTTCT
>JAJHUR010094265.1:0-14207 GCA_027495735.1 Lutjanus campechanus | reverse complement strand
TTTTTTTTTATCTCTTGTTAACCAGGCAGATAATCATGTTATTAAATCAGTAAGAATGTAAACAATCAATAACAAAGATTCAGAGGCCATTGTAACTTTGACACATGGACAATAACATCATAACTAAGACAAAGCAGAGGCATTCACCATCACATGCCTTTATTGCATTCAGAAGTTCTGTATATTAAGAATATGCAAAATTATCGACTAGCAACCTGTTTGTGCTTTTCTAATATGCTAACCCAAATTACTGACCTAAACACGAAGCAGTGGAATCATACTGTATTCAAACACAATTTATTTGTTTTCCTTTGTACATGTATTTCAGTGGGATATAACCGACAATGATGTTTGCATTGTGAGGAGCTTGCTTTTTTTTTTTACACCCACCCACACAAAGAATATAATACATGTATGTGGAGACTACAATATATGCTAGGCACTAGGTATGCACAGTACATGTTACAGGATGTGACAACTGTAGAGTGGCTCAATAAATGAAAATCAGGTCCCTGACACAGACACGCTTGTACTGCGCTGATTTCACACACAGTGACTGACTGCCTGAGATCACCTGTTTGCTTCAAGGGCATTAACGGTCCCTGGTGAAGATCCTAGTGTATATTATCTGACCTACATGTGTCTGTAGTGCCAGTACCAGTTTGTACTCAGTCACTGTATTACTGAATGCTGTTATACCAACTAACAGGGCTGGGATCTGAGAAGGAAAGAGTTAATCCAACAAAAGGCGGGGATTTAAAGAAAATAACAAATAAATGATAAAAATACATAAACAACTACTATAAAAAGTGCATTATATGTTTTTTAGTGTTAGTGTGGTGGTTGTTGGCCAATAAGAGAGAAATAATATGAACTCATTAGCATGAATGTCCTCGTATGACAAAAGTTAGTGACAAAAAAATCACACCATCAGTCAATCCACATGAACAGCCCTTGTATGTAAACATTTTAAACATGCTGAAACCTCTACTGAAACCTTTACTGTCACTGATGAACCCAAAGACACATTTGAACAAAAACTGTAAAGGAAAATTGTTGTAAAGGATCTGGATTATTTGAAGTGGGGTTGTATGAGATACTTTTCGATAGTTAGTACCATCTACCTCCAGTAGGTGGAGGTTGGCACTCCACCAGTTTGCGGAAGCAGCAGATGTCTCAGTGTAGGAAGCTAAGCAATGTACAGCTGTGGACAGGGTCAGCAGCAAAATATTTTAGCCACTTAAAATAGGCACAGCCCAAAAAAAATTTGCCATTAGTTTAAGTGTATGCTATATTTAGAATACTGCTTTACTTTGCTGTTAGCTTTTTAGGATGGGAAACTGACATATAAGCTAATTATTGCACTCTCCAAACCAACCAGTCTTCATTGGCAAAATCAGTAATTTTACCACGCAGAACATAGGAGTTGCTGGTCTTCTGCTGCTTTAAATGGTGAGTTTATTTGTGCTGTTGTGTGACTTTGGTGTTTTAAAAACTTAGTTTGGATTCACTGAAGTCCTGCAATAACACAAACAAACTAACTGATCAAGGCAGCGGTAGACCAGTAATTCCTGTATTCTGCTAAATAAAATTTCTGTTTTTGCCAATGGACTCTGGTTAAGCGAGAGGGAACAATATTTGACTTATATAACGGTGGTTTCCTGTTGGAAAAGGCTTTCTGGTGGTAAGGTAAAGTCTTGAAAATATTCTAAATATAATGTACACTTAAACTAATATTGATTTTCTTTTTGAAGTGACTAAAATACATTTTGTTGGTGACCCAGTCCATAGCAGCACATTGCTAGTATTCGTCTCTGCTTCTCCAAACTAGGGGCGTGCTGACCACCATCTACTGTAGGAAATATCCTCATACCTCATACAACCTCACTTCAAATACTCTGAACTATCCCTTAAACTCTGAAGAAACTGTAGTATTGAAAAGAGAAAAAGGGGAGATCTATGAAGAAAATCTTTGGAAAAACAAGCATTTTGTAAGTGGGCAAGTACAGATCTGTTGATGTTGATGTTGCTGCTGCTCCATGTGTGTGTGTTGCACAGATGCCATCCATCACAAAGCCTGGAGGTTGTACTGATAAAATTGAACAGCTGAGTTGTTGTAGCATTTACGTAACACTAAATATGTAAAGTTGCGAAAAGAGGGAAAAGTGCATTTACAGAGTTCTGGACAACACGCTGATTAGATGGCAGAGATGAAGGCATTGAAGGAAGGGGGGGGATCTAAAGGACCAGGCTTTGCAAATGGACTGGGGTGTGAGATTAGAAAAATAAATAAACAAATTAAACAAACACAATTGAAACCATGCAGACCTCACAGCAACTGGCACAGGATTATATACACACTGTGGGTGGTTCTGTGAGCGACTGTAGAGAAAAAAGTGATACATCTCTTGTAACGCAAACAGTTTTGTTCTGCTTTAATTATATGCTCAAGTAATATCAGTTCATATCAGATGATAATATGCATTCTGTCAAAGATTAAAAAGATATTCCATTTTCACACATTTTCTTTTTCAGTATGTCTACAATTACAGTAAACTAGGCTAAATAAATAAATAGTCCGGTTTACATGATGAACACCATGTTTACACATAGAAATAACAACCATGTCAATCAAGTTATTATGCGTTTTTAAATCTGAATATCTGTTCAAGTTCTTCCAAAAACAGACTTTAAAGAAACCCTCAGTAAAGTTTGGGAAATCAATCCAAAAGGTGAAATATTGCGTCTCCATTAACACCCCAAGAATACAACAGAACATCATCTGCATAAACTCACTCTTTTTCAAACAGTTATTGCTTTGTGTGACAGACATCACTTTTATACAATATGACTGAATGAGTTTAGTGTAATATTCTCTGATTTGTATGTTCAGTCAGTGCGAATCTGTGACATGTCATTCATATCTTAACATTTTGAAACATTTGCATACAAAAAAATACAGCCTTGAAACTTTGGTTTCACTCTGTGATTCTTCAGCTTTTATGAAAAGGACGCTTCACCCCACACAAAATCACAAAATCAAAAATATTTATTTTTCCTCTGTCCTGTAGTGCTATTAATTCATCTAGAATATAAATGAACGAGATGTCATGCAAGATGGCTTGTGGTGCTAAAAAAAAAAAAAAAGGAGAAAAAACTCAACAGCAGTGTTGCTTACTGAAGATAATCCTCAGACCTTCTTGTGAGTAGATTCATGTAGGAACTATTTTGTTTCTACCAAACTACACTCGCCAACTGTATCACTGTGCTAACTAGCTCAGTGGTGCTAATGTTACAGCTCAGCTGAGGATGATGGCATTAATGTCTACATCCCACACTGTCACAAGCATGTGTAAATGCATTTTAGGGTTGGGCAATTTGTTAAAATTTTCTAAATGGCCACTGTCAGCCCATTAATCTGCAATTCAAGCACATGTCTGCCTCAGACTTCCTACCAAGTTTCAGCTGCAAGCAGTGGGTTTACTACATTGTGTACACTGCTACATCCAATAACTAAACAAAATAGAATCCCAATGTGTCAATACTCTTACACCTGTTTTCCTCATTAAACAGAAAAATACAACCATACACCCTCTGAAGTGGAGTTACTCTCTTTTACTGAACTAAATCAAGCCAACATGTCTTGTTAACTTGTTAACCTCCAAATTTGACAGAAGAATAAAATAAAACTCACCAAAACCATCCTGGTTAGTCTTTCCACAGTTCCAACAATCATCAACTCTGGCTTGATTAGATGTGAAAATACTCTACAGGCTCTACAGGCTGTTTTCCTTGTCACCAGGCTCAGGACGTATGGTGCTGCTGAATGAGAGTGTGTTGCTGACAGAGGTGTCACACGTGCCAGTCTAATGTCTTAACCTTAAAGTCTCAAGCAAATACCGAGTTACTGTGGTGAGAAACAACTCAGGTTAAGCAAGTCTCAATAAATAAATAAAGGGTCATGGAGCCTAATGCATGCTTCCTTCTGCACGGTGATTCGGTTGGCAGTGTAGTTTGGTAGACAGAAAGTAGTTCCTCTATGAAACTGCTCACAGTAAGGTCTATGGTTCATCTTGAGTAACCTGGTCATGATTTCTCCAAATAGCCATTGCTGTTGAGTTTTTCAAATGTATTTTTTGGCACTTTGAGCATCACAAGGCGAGTGCCATCTAGTTCCATTATATTTGAGAGGAGGCAGACATATCTGCTGTTATCTCCAAAACTCAACAACTCACACCAAAACTAGGTGAATAAATAGCAATACAGGCAAGAAGAAAAATATGTATTTTCCATTTTGGGGTGAACTGCCACTTTAAAATTGTGGGGTTGAGTCACTAATATCTGATTGTGATTTAGGTTTAGCTACTGAGCTTTTTTTTGCATTGCATGCAGTCTCTATCTCCTTTGTCTCTCCTTTATTCTGTCTTCCTCTACTGTGTGCTTTCCAATGAAATACAAAATGTCTAAAAACTTCTTTTGTCACTAAATGCATTTCCTGTCCTAGGACAGCGCCTCCAGGACACAATGTGAAGTTCAGTAAAACACTAGTCTCATAACAAGCCTCTATATTAATTATTTTTGAGCATCCAAATAGGTTCCACAGGGCATAATTTGGGCATAAAACAAAACACAACAGATCTCAAAAGCAGTGTATAAAAATACTTACAAACCTTCAACTTTGTCCCACTCAGAACTCTCAAGGTGGATAACGCAGGAACTGAAACTAAACAAAATGAAAATGCAAAAATGATCACAGAGGAGGAACTCATCATTGGCACTGTATAATGAAACCCAATCGAAGGAGAATAATAACAGTCCCAAACAGACCCGAGGGATTCCAATTTCCACTCTCATTACCCAGTAATGGTCCAGGCATTAGTGAGATGAGGTGAAGAGAATGTCAGGTCCAGGAGAAGAGGTTCCCTTCCTAATGCTCTTGGACACAAATCAGCGGCATCCAATGAACTCTCATTGAGGCATTAATGTCAGAGGCACACTGCAATATACATCCGGCAAAGTAACTGCACTGTCCTTGGCTGTTGATCAAAACAGTTGCGCCTACAGTAGGGTTAAGCTTTGCAGGAGTTTCATTATCTGTATGAATTGACTTTGGCATAGTGACACGTTGGCCAAACTGCTGCTACAAGAAATGCAAGATTCAGGGATAAAAAAGAATGGATTTATATTTTGATTATGAGAGCTTGAATGAATTTACATTTTGAGTCATATAAAATTCTTTGTTATTAACTGGCAGTGAACTATAATTTCTAAGATACAACAGAATACTTTCACAAAGTGTGGGATATTACTACTCACATGACTGCAGTCCATAACTGTCTTCTAGTCAGGTATATTTTTATTAGATCTTGTTAATTCATTAATCTTAAAGCTGCATTAATCGAGTTTTGGCCATTTGGGGTCACACAAACAGAGAAACAAGCTGACAGACACAGCCGTGACATATTATTACCTTATTAATTTGTTATTGTAGACATGTTAGCAATCCCTTCACAAAGCCACACCCTCCATAATTACTGTTGCTACAACTGTCAAGCTTTCCATTCTCGCACCACACTTATGCAGTTCACAATGACAACGCTCGCAGCATTGACATCGAAAGTGGCAGTTATTTTTGAAACACTAGGTTTTCCACCCCACAGAGAAGAAAGCAAAAACAGGCATCTCATTTTTAGCTGACGACTGTGGATTTTGTCAGCGAAAATGACTCCCGCTAGCAGACTTCATAACTGTAGTTAGCTCATGTAAGATAATGCTAATGCTTGAGCTCCTTGAGTCGGCTGAGAAGTCTGTTTCAGCTGACTTTTTAATGTTTCTATCTGACACATTATAAAACAATAACCCTGTAAAACGGTCTTAAGTATGTAAAATGTCTTAACGGCTATGTAAATAATATGTTAATGCAAAAAGAGTGAGACTAAAGCTACACCCCAGCAAACACTAACATTGGGAAAGGAAGTGCAGGGGTTAGATTAAGTGCAGCGGACCAGCCACGCTGTGATCGCCCAGGAGAGCCAGGATAAGAGCTAAGCTAACCTTGCTTAGACCTAAGGCTGTAGATACATTTGCTTTTTAACCACACATTTGCATTCACATACACGTCACTCATTTCTAAGTGCACAATCATCGTTCCAAATGGATGTAAGATACACTAAGCAGCCATGATGTGTATAGATGTGCATGTGAATGTATAGTTAAAAGCAAGTGTGTCTCCTGTTTAAGACAGCGAGCTAGAGAGAGCTGCGCTGTGGCGACCCACTTTGATTCTGCATCACCACGCATCCTTCTCCTCACACTCCCCACATAACAAATCCCAATTTAACCCATGGTGGGAATAAGCCATGATTTTGGCAAATGTAGTGGCATCTAACAGAAGTAAGCAAGTAAGCCAGACGTGGTAACCGTTCACAGCTTACGTGAGAGCAAAGTTTAAACCATTCCTCATGTTCGCTTTTATTTTAGATTTTTGAACTACTACAAAAAAGGCACTCCCCTTTGAACTCTAGAGACACAGAGTATTGCCCCATGCACACTGCTTCAATAAAAAGAGAAATGCAAAGCTTGATAGTCCTGCGGTGCCTAGTTGCAGTTGCTAAACTACGATTAGACAGTCGCTGTTTGGAGGAGGGGCTTAGCAAAGAGTCAGTTGGCTACTTACATATCCAGCAGACACAAGCAACACTATAATCCAACTGGAGTCTTCTTTCAGGCCAGCAGAGTGGAGATTTCTGGCATAGCTTCCAAGGTGCATTGAGAAGGAAAAGTCTGAAGAAATCAAAACCCCAGCAACGCTTATGGGTTGCAGAACAACTAGATTGAATTTGGCAAATGAAGTTTGGACCTCCTCAGATCTGGTTTAGTCTACACCAACTCATGAGGAAAAATATCTGTCGCTTTAGCTCACTAAATGTGCATATCACACATAGAGCTTTTTGCTGCCCTTTGCTACTGGAAACAGGGTTGATGAGCAATAAGACTGAACTGTAGAGAAAAAACCCAAAACAACAAGCTAAAAAAAAGGCCTCCACAGAGATGCAGATGTGAGTGATCATTCTCTGTGGGTTCATTACTACGAGCAACTCCCCTCACATTAGCCTTTGTCATTTGATACACTGTAAATATAAAAAAAATATTGATTAATGCAGCTTTAAATTAAACAAACATGCAGACATTTCCTGTAGAAATCAATGGCTTGGCTGGAACTGGACAATCTGTCCCACAGCTATAATTTCAGTATGACGGACACTCATTGTCTGGGACTCAAATATTTATCTGTGGTGTCTATCAGAGGCAAGGAAGACTTACAAAAGAGACCAGCTAGACTTTGAAAATGCAAGTTTGATTTATAAATATACTCATTCATCCCTATATACTGTATATATACAGTATATATCCATATCAATAGTCTGGGGGTTAATATGGCTTAAGACATTGTAATAAATTGGATTGAATACGATCTTTTATTGAATATTATCCAATTTTGTGCTTACAAATTTGGTCTATAAGGATAGTTAAACATAAGAAAACACACCATTTTAATGTTTAATTTTATTTTATGACTTTTTGCAAAACCACAATTATCCTAACTTTGCATCATCTTTTACAGCCAGCCAACTGACACAATGTGGTAGATACAGTAGTTAAAACCCATTAAAGTGCTAACTTCTGATATCTGAAGCAGGTCCCTGATTTTCTTTTAGTCCCATCCAACCCAAAGTTTGAATTAAATGAGGTGAATGAAAGGATAATGGAGCAGATGTACCCCTGTGTTGTTGAATATGTTGTGAAATACAGTAAATAAAGGAGTTGGTGATGGGAAGATGCTACTTTACCACTACCAATCTGTGCAACTAATATGGTCTGTGAGTAGAAACATCTCAATGCTGCAGATTCAGAAGCCACCATACAGACTTTATTATGTTAGAACAGTCTCCTCTTGGATTCTCCCTGCTGCCACTCACTCAACATTCATACATTCGGATAGTCAAACTGGAGTGGGTAGAGAGAAGAGGACTTGTAGGAGAAAGAGCAGAAATCCCCCCGTGTCCCTGCAGTCAAGCCCCTCACTGAGTCACTCCTGCAGAAGATTTAATTAAGATCACAAGTTTGAGGATAGCCTGGATCTAACTTTGATGTGGTCTGTCTCAGGAATGCTCGCTATAGAGTCCTTCTTGGGTAGTCCCGAGTCACCCAGACCTGTTCCCACACCCCCTACTGCCAGCCCTGCACCACCCCCAAATCCCTGCATAGAACCAGGTAGGGATGCTACAGGGAAGGCACCCACAGACATCTGGTGGGGCAGTACCACCCTATGTGGTACAGCACTCCGGATGCCTGTGTGACCTGACGGGGTCTGGGGGGGTCCAATAGATGTGGAGGAGACTCGTGTAGACTGGGGTGGACTAGGGGCAGCTGGTTGTGCCCCCTCATGAGGCAGTGAGGGCTGAGAGGCTGACAGTGCCCTGGCATCTTGGCTCAGACTGCCCATTTGCAAGGAATGGGTACTCTTATGTGTGCTGGGCCGGTGTGCAGGGCTGGGTATGTGCTGCTGGGCTAGAGAAAGCTGGGAGCCTGAGGTGGGACCAGCTAGGGCACTGGATCCATACTGGAATGATCGTCCTCCAACTGCCAGCGGGCTCTGGACAGGGGGGCTGGACAAGATAGGAGCAAAGGCACCAGAAGCAAGGAGCTGAGACTGTAATGGAGAGGCTGAGACAGGGCTGGATACACCTTCGATCACCTGGAACCTCCTCACCATCCTGGGGGACTGCAGGTTTCCTGCTCCCACAGAGTTCCCTTGCATGGGGGGACAAAAGTTCATGGCTACGGCCTGCTGCAGAGTGGCAATTGCTGAATTCTGGGGCTGGGCGGAGGAACCTGGATGAGTAAAGATCCCGCCATGGAGAGGAGGTGTCATGGACATGGCCCGAGGTCGAGGTACATCAACTTGCTGGACCATCTCCCGATCATACTTAACTATCTCCTGGATCATCTCATTCTCGCGGTTGTTGAAAACACCCGAGTTCAGATCATGCTGAACTTTGTGCATCAGGATTGAGTTCTTCTTGCCTGCAAAGACATGGAAACATACAGTAGCATCGTTGCTGAAATAAATGCTATTGGTTGCAAGAAAAAACTTGCCTTAGTTGTACAAGTTAAGTTTGTTCTCCCAGCATCATCCTACCTTCGTAGCAAGGTTTGTCGTAGGCAACTGGACTTGATCGTCCTACCTCCTCTTATTCTTTACTAGACACAGAAATAACAGATTTTTTTTCACCTTTGTTTACCTTTATCCTTTATTCCCAGCCACAATGGATATAGTAGCCTATATATGGAACTATCTGATGTTTTCTCCATGCACAAAATCCATCATCAACAAACACACAGAGATAGAGAGAGAAATAGAGAGCATCTTATCTTTTGCACTGACTCCCTATTATGGGGATAGGCCAGTGTTTTTGCCAGCCAGTGTTTTTGCAGAGTCATCTCAGTGCTGACAATGTGAGAGAAAGCATGTCTGTTGCCAAAGCATTTCTCTATTTGTGCTTTTAGGTCTGTGGATGTACTACCCGTATGGGATTAGATTATACATGTGCTTGTGTGGGTGTGTGCTTGCACATGGCTGGTGCTTGGCATGCAATGGCCCTCCAGGAGAAATTAATTAATCAAAGTTATTTGGATTTAACTCCAGTTCTATGAGAATGGGTGTGATAGCTATCTAACAGGCCTTGCTATTGCTTAAACCCCTCACAAATATGCAGCACTAGAGACAACTGATGCTCATTCAGCTGAATTAAATGGTGGCATGGCCTATGAAAGAGCAGCAAGCTCACAGCTCAGCTCTCCTTAAACCTGGAAACTGAGAACAAAGCACCAGCTGAACACACTGCTGGAGGAAGTAGACACAGTGAGTGGTCTGTGAATCACAATATTCACTGTGTATCTATGAATACTTCTTGTTGTGGACTGTGTACATCAGAATCCAAAACTGCAATGTTTCCACACACTTCAAAATGGGCATAGAAGTGTGAACGCACCCATACATACTAGAGAAATTACTATATTCAACAAGCAATGCACAAACCTCCAGTATACATCAAGAAATGCCACAAACCCTGGTCTGAAGCCAAAAGACAACCTTTTCTGGCTAATGCTCAGCAGTCTATGGCATGCTGACAGCCCTTTGCAAACATTTTCACACCAGTTCACACCTTAAATCAAGTGACTGATGACTCATGAATGCCACACCACCTTATTAACTCACATGTGACCTCAACAACACTCATGTGACATCAGGCTGTGTTAAACTCATAGATATTTTGATGGTTGTGACTTCTCACCAGAAGTAAAACTTGGCAGCCTCTTGGAAGAACAATATGAAAACTTAGGGCCTACCTACCTTGTTTCGACTCTGGGACTTTTCAGTTTGATCTGGAACAAAATTACAGGCATGAAACTTACCCCATACCATGGTCCGACCAAAAGAACTGGTCTGGGTCCCGATCAAGTTGAACCATAGTTTGATTTGTTTCTAGTGTAAAAACTTTTTTTGGGATGGATTGGACTTTTGGACCAATTACAGGAAGTTTTGACACTCACAAACATTCCTACATTTTTAAATTATTTTCCAAGAGGATAAGAGAGAAAGCAATTTAACTAACAATACACTGATGTCAGACACACACCCATCTGCAAACCAATCAATTCCAAGTATACGGAGACACAGCTCACATAGGTGATGATGGAGATTTGTAGAATGCACCTGAATGTAGATGTCTGCAAATTGGCAACTGAAACCACTTTCACATAAGTAAGATGAGTGTGTCAGAGACCATTGCGTCAGGAAACGTCTTTGAGTTGAATTTACAAGTTCATTCTCTCTGACATGATGACCAGGAAGACTGATGGAGGAGGTAAACAGAGACATCTTTCTTCTTAATGAAATGAGAGAGGGAGCCTCTTAGGGGAACAATTCTTTATAAACCACAAATCAATTGCTTTGACACGTGAAGAAAGGTAACTAATGCTGAATTGAGTCAGACAAACTCTCAATCTGTCAGCTGTTTGCTTTATTAACTATACATTAAGATACCAGAGTTAAAGAGGAAAGGATGAAGTCCAACCAAGGTGGTATGCCTCGCGGTGTAGATACATGGAACCATTCCTCAACAGAAATAGACTGTTGAGGGAGATAACATGATTTTCCTTTTGTAAATTGTAATGTGTTGGGCAACACCCCTTTTCATCCAATTCTTATTGGACTTTCTGGAGGCCACATGGTGTTGGCATTCTACCCAGGTTTGTACTAAGCTGATGGGAGGGCTGAAATGTTGGAATATTTGGAGCAGCCAGCCAATGATAATGATTTTAAAGGTCAGTCATGGCAGCTCTCTCTGTTCAACACTATTGGGGAACAAGGCTGGGAGCAAAGATTTCAGCAGCTTGCTGGCCGTCTTCACTGCACCCAGATGATCCACCATCTGCATCACCTTGGGGGCAAACAGGGAGTCACAGGAGATGGTCATGCAGACAAAACCCCCCAGATCAGAGGCAAATCAGCATCCGATTGTTACGTATGAACTGTTCAAAGATGTGATTCAAGAGTTTGCCCGTGCCTTGCCTTGTGTCTGGAGCAGGTCGGGGTGTTGTGTAATAAGCTACAGTCAATAAGAGCAGATACAGGCTGAGGGAGGTGAAGAGTCAAGAGATGGAAGAAGCTGGAGAAGTCAAAATATAGGAAAAAAAGCAAAAAGTAGTCACAAAACAGCAGTATTAGTTCAAATAGCTCCACTTGCAGCAGCTAGAACCATAATATGCTGCACACTGATGATTCAGTATTAATGATCTAAGGTCACTTATGTGTGTTTTCTTGACAAAACAGTCTGGAGACCAGACAGACTCATCTGGGAATCCTCCTCTCTCTGTCACTGATCAGAGTAATGTGCACAGCACAGCAACTTCAAGATTCAAAATAAAGAAAAAGAAAAGAAAAAGTTCTATAGTGTGAACAGGACAGCGATCTGACGACTTTGAAAGTCATGTGGTGTGTCCAAAGCATCAGTCCTCTGATGCAGCAGGTGGCCTAGAGAGCTGGCAAGAAAGTGTGGTTGTTATTCAGCACACGAGCATGAGTGATACCCAGGAAACAAAGAGGTCAAAAAGCCTGGCAATGAACTTGTTCGTCTTAAATACTGTCAGCTGCCTGGCCAGAAGAAGAAGGATGGGAGGAGGCAGATCCAAACTGTGATGATTCGTGTATTCTTCCAGCAATCTGTCAGGGTGTGGACGGAGGAGGCAGAGGAATGGCTGCTAACAAACCTATGCCCCTTACATTTTTTCACGGACACTTCTCTCTTTCTCCCCCTTTTCTTCAGTTGTCTACTCAGTTTCCTCCTAGTGTTAACAACAGCAGCTAGGAGATTGCCCGTAGTCTCTACTGAGTGAAGCGTTTAGAGACTGACTTGTCAGTCTAGGAAAAGCCTGGCTGTAATGTTTAGAGAGTTCTGCCTCAAAGTGGACCACAAGGTCTTTGCAGAAATTGCAGGGGCCGTTCTTGGTACACTTCCTCCTGATGAGAGTAGAAACTTGTAGGGGAGAGTGTCTCTGCCAGGTAGCACTAGCCGTGCGACCATCTTGGGCACTCGTGGATGACAAAGATTCTACAAGTGTCATCCTAGGGTGACAATAACTCATGATGGCACTTGTAAAGATGAGCTTAAAGGGAACAAGGCAAGCACCACCTGATAGGAAGGTAGGCACACAAGTTGTTTCATGTTCTCAAAGCAGAGTTTCAGTGGAGGCTGAAACCTTTCAGAGGCTGAAGCTCTTTGGAAATGGAAGTTGTTGGTAAGTGGAGCTGCCTTCTTTGCAGAACTGGCACATCCGTCTTATTGTTCTTCTCACAACAATTCCTATTTTTAAATCTTTAAATCACTTCTTCTCCTTATCTAATGTGACACTGTATTTACAATTTGATGGATTAAGTTATGAATACAATGGGCAAGGGATTTACCCCCCTCTAGGAATGGCTCACAGGTCAGACACAATGTATGGATGGCTGCTGGAGGAAGCCTGGTTCCATCAAAAACGAGCAATTATGGTCTGTCAGGCTGAACTGATCCTAAATAAGCACTCGTGGTCACAGGTGCTCAAAAAATAGTAAATGTCATTGAACCTAAAGATGCTTTTTAAAGATTGGTATTTGAAGCCATGGATTGGACTGGATTTTAAAATGTGGATCTTATAGAGAGACATCCAACAGTCACTATAAAAACGAACAAAGCTTGTGTCATTTTTTGAAGTCTGTATTTACATTTCATATTCTATACATGGCTTCTGATAACTGTCTCAGTGTTTGATCCAGATGTTTTTTTTTCTCTGACAAACACTGTTGACAGAGCTAAACAAAAGAACACATTGGTGATTAATATTCATCAAGTGCACATGGCGCCCATTGGGAATATTTGGCTGGCGGTTAGGTCCTAAAGCAGACATGTCAGTCTTGCTGGAAATATGTGAGCTGACTGACTGAAGGCTGCTCATGTGTGGAATCTGGCTGCTATGGCAACAGCTGGCAGGTGGTGGATGCTGGGCTTTTGTAAACATGTGAAGTGTGTAGAGTGTGACATCAGCAGAAAAATAACATGTTTCTGTTTACTGGATAACAAGGGGATCCCAACGCTTTGCTAAGACAAGCCAGCCTCCGTGCATGTTTGTGTGTTTCTGCATTCAAACCAAAGACATTCAGACAGAGTCACTGCTGAGCAATCATTTTAACAAATCAGTAAATTAAACTAGAGAGAGTGCCAAGGTACAAAAAAGTGATTGCAATTTTTGCTGCAATATTCATAAGTGTCACATATGTTAAGTAGCTGTTTTACGAAATGGCAGATATCCACAGGAAGCGTTCAATTGCCATGACTGATTTACAGTCGAGAAACAATATAATAAATGATTCACAGCCATGAATACATTTTCAGCCTCTACTGTGTTCCTCCATCATCCACATCGTCCCTGTTAGGATCATTCATACAGTACATCACAGCTGTCAGATGGTGCAGCGTGTTGACAGAGACATCACGTTAATGAATGAATACATTTTCCTTATGCTTCATTTCATCTCGAGAATGACTCACATACTTATGAAGACACCATACCTGCAGCTTTTATCAGTGAAGCAATCATGCGTC